>SKCR01032881.1:0-109659 GCA_019454045.1 Zanthoxylum bungeanum
ACCGTATCCTGCGTGACATCATCTCCACTATGACTGGAGTGATACTTGCGTCTTGACATCACATCCAATACACTACGATTCTCAATATAACCGGCATTGGCGTGCACATAACCGGTCAGAGTCCTAGACGACCTCAACTAAAGTATATCGATTGTCGTAAACATTAGCGATGTAAGTCTCAGGTTAAGACTATACACACCTACCTTGATTTCGGCCTCCCATAGACACATATTCATAATACCAATGGGATTCCGAGGGGTCTATCCAGAGCGAAGCTGTTTCCCGTACCATCGGTGAAACACGACCTCTTATCGCACTTGCATAAGTATCCAACACTTATATATATGAGAACTATGCCGTTGTGCCCTCACAACGCACACAAGTGCAATACTAGCCTATTCCGCATTATCGATGTCCAGTCTCGATAATACTACGGCTAGGGATATTTAATGATTAATCCTTCGTGGACTGATACTGTCTCATATCATCTCAATCCAGGAACTAATCATAGGGACCTCTCTTCATTTATATATCTATGGTGATCCAATCACAAATGACGAGAGTGCAATTTCCTTGTCACATAGTTAATTTGCTACAACAACACAATGATCTGTGCAAATAGTGACGCTATGGGTCATTTTGTCCAACATATTCCTAGTTAAACTAGGTACAAAATAACAGTTCAAAAGTTTAAGTACATGCCCTGAGGGCAGTTCTAAAACAAAAGTCCCTACGGCCAAAACAGCAACTGGTGTTCCGTTTCCGACCCGTAGATCCATCTCCCCCGATGCCAGCACCCTGCTATCCTGCACATCAGTACAAATATGAGCACCACAACCAGAATCAAAAATCCAATTTTTAAAACTAGAAGTATTCATATTTATCTCAATAACAAACATACCAGAGGCGATAGCCTTGCCAGCCTTGATATCCTCCCTCTGCCCTTTCCCCATTCGGCAGTCACGTTTCCAGTGACCCCTCTTGCCGCAGTTGAGGCAGATGTCGCGAGATTTGTCCTTTGGCTTCCTAGAAGCCACTGTCAACTTGCCATTGCCCTTGTTCTTGAACTTCTTCTTCCTCGCACCTCCAATTGCCTTGGGCCCAGCCCTTGGCGCATGAGAGGTCGATGCATAATGCGCCTCGCGCTTGCTCCCCTTTAGGAGTTCCTTTTCGGACTCCTTCAGCACGGACAACAACTCTCCAAGAGTGTCGTCAGTGTCCATCAACTTATAGTTGATGATGATTTGTTTCCAAGTATCGGGTAGCGATTGTAATAGCATATCAATCGTCAACTCTGCCTCCAAGACAATGCCCATCTTGGCTAACTCATCTATGTCAGCGATCATTTGAGTCCCGTGGGACTCAACTGATGCGCCGTCTGTCATCCGGGAGCGGAAGAGTTTCCTTACTAGCTCATACCTCTCCATCCGCTTGTTGGTGCGGTGGAGTTCACGCAATCTTGCCATCATGTTATAGGGATCCAAGTCCCTGTTCTGGCGTCTGAAATGCTGGGTCATTG
Source organism: Zanthoxylum bungeanum (assembly GCA_019454045.1). NCBI lineage: Eukaryota > Viridiplantae > Streptophyta > Magnoliopsida > Sapindales > Rutaceae > Zanthoxylum > Zanthoxylum bungeanum. The sequence goes on from SKCR01032881.1 coordinate 1,520, forward strand.
GAGCTAGCATAACTGACTGAGCTTGGTCACAATCATCACTATGAGTCTTCCATAACTCTAGCTCTAGTGGCTCAGTGGGTTTAGGCGGGAGAGGTCTCTGAATAGTATACAGCACCCTCTCAGCCCCAAGCACTATCTTGAGGTTCATTTCCCAGTCGGCAAAGTTTGTCCCTTGAAGACATTATCGCCCATGATTATGTCGCGGACATTACCCTTGCCAGTCATCTTGACAACTATAGTCCAACTATAAAGTCAACGATGTTATGGGTACAGTCAAACTGTTACAAGCAAAATAACAATATATTAGTCCAACTAATTATTAAAATATTGACGAAATAATTTTGAAAGACGCGTAAGGCTAAGTATCTGAATGAAATTGCAAATTCAATAATAGCCTCCCACTATTTTCTTCAAGTCTCTAACCCTCTTGTGGAGAACTCGGGAAATCGTATTTCCTAGTGGGCTAGGATCCCGTTAAATAACACACAACCTTGACTTTGGCCAATAAAAGCTGTATGCTATTTAACTTAGGTAGATCTCTATGATCAATTGGATCTCATCCAATTCCTAGATCTGGTTAGGTGGACATCCAAGTCCCAAACATATGTATAATGTCAATGTATCCATTACATTTTCCTAACCCTATCCTCCGAATCATCTAGGCCTTGGCTTTGGCCAAAAACAAACCTAATGATTCCAGTTAAGCGGGACCCATTGACGAGGAAAGTTTCGTAATCAATGTCATTGGACAAAAAGTGATCTTGACTTTGGCCAATAAAAATCACGATTTGGACAAGACACCGATATGCAACAAAACTCTCATGATTCAAGTACATCCTTGATTGACAAAGGTCTTAACTTTGGCCAAACAAACCAATGCCAACTTCGGATCTTGAACAAGAATCATTCAATGGAAGGAAAATCGCTTAATATTGTTTGAGGGATTTTTCGCGTAATTGGCAACCAATTAATTTATCTTTGTTAGGTCTCATCATCATACACCCTTAAGCATGCTTCTAAAACATCATAAAGCGCGTAAAGTAAAGTAATAGCGATATACGGATGGATATGAACAACAACTTGTTCCTAGAACAATTCACTCCCTTTCCTCTCCCCGCTAGCACTATTCTACTCTTACCCAATTACATAAAACAATAAGAGAAACCTCATTTACATTGAGGGGAATTAGGTGAGAGAAGAGATACAAAGAGACAATAAGAGAAAGGCTGGACACGCAGGTCCAATTTATAAATTCTAAATTTACAATAATTTCTAAAATTACCCTTCCCTTCTAATATCCATCCGATATACACTATTCATACATCACATCCACATTCATTCATTCAAGGCATGTTATACAACCAATCAAATTCAATTAATTAGTCTTTAATTAGGTGACAATACAATGTTCAAACAATTGTTTGCATTTGCGCGAGTCCAACTCAATTTGAGAATAAATACTTATAGTATGAATTCACGAATTATATCGAACTACTCGTTAAATCCAATTAAGTCGTATTCAATACTAATCCTATTTTTAATTCTAAATTAAATATTTACACTTTTATTGTGCTTTTATAACTTAGATTCCAAATCTAATACAATCGGGTCTCAAAGCCCAACTAACATCTAATGTCCGTTTAATTAAAGTCCGATGGGCTTTCAATTGATTTCTTTAGGCTTGGGTTTTGGTCAATGTATGGGTCAAACCCAATTACCAAGCCCAATAAGGAATCACCCTCATATGCCATAAAATCAATATCAAGCCCATAAGGCCCAATTAAACATAAAAGCCCATTTATTATATTTGGGCTTAAATGGTGTGATTTAGGCCCATTTTGGATCCAATCCAAATGGTCCAAATCTACTTGGCCCAACCAAGCCCATTTTGTCCAAATATAATAGTTTTAGGCCCAATTCAAAATTAAGCCCAACTAACCAAATTTTATTAAATTCAAATTTTATAACTTAATTAATTAAAGTGTATTATCATGATTAATTCTTTAAATCAATATTCCCAAAATATCAAATTAATCCATTAATCATATTTTTATCTTAAATATATGTCCAACATTATTTAATCAAAAAATCAAGTCCCTAATCCTCCATCAAGCATTCGGCCAAGGTGATTAAAATGGTTCCGATTTCGTTTTCAATCCAATCGAGTTACAAATCATCATTCCATATTGTTTCAAGTCATCTAATGTCTTAAAATTAAAAAATCATCTAGTCCATATGCTTGCATGTATTCGGCCAAGCCTCATTTGGTTGGAAAAATTAATCCAATTATTTTCCATGAAATTGATGATGTATAATCTAAATAACATACATCTAAGCATATTTAATCAAGCAAACTCATCAAACCATGCTTCATACAATTTTCCCCAAATAACATCCTAATATATTTGCATGCTCTTTAAGCTCTGATACCATTGTTGGAAAAAATAACCAAGCCCCAAGATCAACAAGAGCAAACAAAATATATATAAATGAATGAACAATATTGAAGTATGGCGGAATCATACTCACAAAAATCGGAATGCGGATGCGTTGATGAAATGAAAACTTCTCCTTTGTGCAGTGATGAATTCGGCCAAGGTGGAAAGTGCAGCTCCAAGCTTTGTTTGATCCTCCCAAGCTCAAGGATTAGTTTCCCATAACACCTTTGTATGATCCCTTGAAGGTGCTAGCCTTTGTTGTGATTTTCAATGCACAACTTCTTCAAATCTTGCCACAAAAATTGAAGAAATGGAGAGCCCAAAACTGCATGTAGTTTCGGCAATGTGAGAGAGAGAGGAGTTGAAAATGATTTTTGTTACAAAAAATCAATTTATATTTATGCCATAATATTTATTGAATTAATAATAAACTTATGACACAAATCATGCAATGGCTTAGAGTGTCAAACACTCAAACTCCATGCAAAACCATTGAGTGTATTGTACACTATCACCATGCAATGTAATAACAATTAAATAATGCATAAAATGACATGTGTCATGTGGCCCCACACGTTTCCAAATGAAAGTGGGCCCACGCACACTCACGCGTTCGGGTTCGATATTTCCGAAATACCGAACTTACGTCGCGACGTTAATTAAATCGAATTTAAATAAATAATTGCCCTAGCGAAATTATTATTTACGTCGCTAACGAATAATTCTAAATTAACTTGTTTGCCCGAATTAAATCTAATTTTAATTTCGCGTCGAAATCGAATTTCGATTATTATATCGAATATAATAATTTTACGATTAATTCCAAATAATCGTTCTCTCTCTTTGTATAGTACTTTATCCAAGATAAAGTCTCTCCGTAATTAATCCAAGATTAATTGAGTTTGAATCATACGTCATTGGTGAATCTTCGGGAAGCGACCCAAGAGATCTCCGGATATGTTGGCAGTAAATAACGGTCGTTGGATTATCCGAACACGTACGTACCTCGTACTACGTTTTTACCGATTCACAAGACAAGGTTGGCTTCTAACAAAGCGACATGCCTACCCAATTCTCCAGAAATATTCTTATAGGAATATAAGATCTATATCAAGCGTAGTATACCGTAGTATTGCGTATATCGAACCAGTATCGGATGATCACATGTTAGGCCTGGGGCTGGAAATGTGTCTGCCCCGTACGAAACATATATCGGACATCAAGCAACTAGTCTCTTTAAATCGGACAATCCTGACCTGGTCATATTGTCCCGACGGTTGCAACCTTTTATAGAGTACTAGTTCTGTGTCCTGCGTGATCATCACCTCCATATGTCTGAAGTGATACTTCCATCTCGACATCACATCCAGTACACTACGATTCTCGATAAACCCAGAAGAGGTGTACACAGAACCGGTTAAGGTCCCCAACCACCAAAACCAAAGTTTACCGATTGTCGCAAGTACTAGCGATGTAAGTCTCAGGTTAAGACCATATACACCTACCCTGATGCGGCCTCCCATAGACACGCAGACATACTACCAATGGGATTCCGCGGGGTCTATCCAGAGCGAAGCTGTTTTCCGTACCATCGGTAAAACAAACCTCCTATCGCACTTGCATAAGTATCCAATACTTAAATATAAGAACTATGCCGTTGTGCCCTCACAACGTGCACAAGCGCAATACTAGTCTATTTCGCAATCGATGTTGATCTCGATAATACTCCGACTAGGGATATTTAATGATTAAACCTTTATGGATTGATACTGTCTCATATCATCTCAATCCGGTATTAATCATATGGACTTTCGCCATTTATATATCAAAGTAAATAATATTACATAACGGCAAAAGGCAATTTCATTATCACATAGTTAATTTTGTACAATAATACAATATCATTTACAAACAGTGACGCTATGGGACATAATGTCTAACAAACACCTCAGTTGGACGATGTGACTGAACGGAGAATCCCAACTTAGTTGGACATGGTAAGGTTAATGATGAGTCGCTCTGAGCTACCAATTTCCTTCTGAGGATACACATTAAACAGTGCAATACTTATTTTGAATAAGGTTCCATGAAAATCTATTAGACAGACTTCATATTAGATATGAACAGGAAAGAAATCGGTTTCTCATTCCTGAAGATTTGGGAATGCTGGGCATACTCTAAACATTTGGATGATACCAAACTAGAACCTAAATTGGATAAGTGCCTATTTGTAGGTTATCCTAAGCAAACAAAGTATAGTACTTATACAACTCACAAGAGAACAATGTATTTGTTGCCTCTCCATGCGGTTTTCCTCGAAAAAGAATTCCTAAATACAGTGGTAAATAGGAGGAAAGTAGAACTCGATGAAAATCGGAGTGACACTATTCTAGACACCTATCCCTTACGGAACATGAACAGTTCATCAGGGATGAAACTGTACCACAATCTTCGAATACACAAGAACCGCGTATGTCGGAGAGAGTCAGAAAACAACCTGGGAGGTATGGGTTTCTGATCTCACCTAATGTAGATATTAATCTTATTGAGGAAGATGGACCGACTACGTATGAGGAAGTGATACAAGTTATCGACTCCTTTTATGGCAAAGTGCCATGAAGTCCGAAATGGATTCCATGTATACGAACCATGTTTGGATACTGGTTGATGCACCATAAGGCATTAAACATATTGGTTGCAAATGGTCTTTAAGGAAGACATACATGGATGGCAACATACAAATGTACGTAGCTAGGCTTGTACATAAAGGGTATCGTCAACGACATAGTGTCGATTACGATGAAACTTTTTCACCTATTGCCATGATTAATCCATTCGGATAATGCTTGCTATTGCTGCATATTTCATTTATGAAATATGACAGCTGGACTCCAAAACCACTTTCCTTAACGGAAACCTTTTGGAGGATGTTTGTATGCAATATCCTGACGGTTTTGTCGTGCCAAAACATGCAAACAAGGCTTGCAAGTTAAATCGGTCCATTTATGGATTGAAGCAAGCATTGAATTCTTGGAACCATCTTTTTTATGTAATCATAATGGTATATGATTTAATTCAAAATGAAGATGATTCTTGTGTATATAAGAGGGTTAGAGGGAACGCACTGACATTCATTGTCCTTATATTGATGATGTATTGCTTCTCGGAAATAACATTCCCATACTATAATCAGGGAAAGCTTAGCTTTCATAAAATTCTCCATTGAAAACCTGGGAGAAGCAGGCTTTATTCTAGGAATAAAGATCTACTGGGATAGAACTAGAAAGCTGCTGACACCCTCCCAGAGCTCGTATGTTATGAAAATTTACACGACCTGAAGTCTCATATGCTTTGAGCATATGTAGACGCAATCAGGCCAGTCTAGGTGATGGTCATTGGATTGAAGTAAAGAACATCCTTGAGTATCTTGGATGAACTAAGGATGCTTTATGAGAATATTGGGAAATGAGAACTTGAGGTGACTGGGTTCACCGCTGCAAGTTTCCAAACCGATAAAGATGACTGTAAGTCGCAATAAGGGAACATATTTAGCTTGAATAAAGAAACATTGAGCTGGAAATCTTCCAAGCAAGATATTATTGCCGATTAAACAAAAAAGCAGAATATTGCTGCAGCTGAGGCAACAAAAGAAGCATTTTGGATATATAAATTCGTAATTGGATTAGAGTAGTTCTGTTTGCAGCTGAGCTGGGATTCATCACAAGCTAAGGAACCGCGGTCTCATCAACGATCCAAGTATGTACTTCAACTGTTTCATCTGATTCATTAGATCATACATCGTGGCGATGTGATGATCGAATAAATCGCATCAGATGATAACCTTGCAAATCCACTGACGAAAGTTATTTCTCAGCAGAAGTTTGAGCGACACGTACATAGTTCAGATGTTGGACACTTGAGTGATTGGCTATAGTTCAAGTGGGAGATTGTTGGATAATTATGACCAATAGCATCACTATTTTGTAAAGAACATGGTGTTCTTGTACAAAATTAACTATGTAACAAAGGAAATTGCTCTTTTTTATCATTTGTAATTGGATTACCTGGATATATAATGATAAAAGTCCATATGATTAGTACCAGATTAATAAGATATGTGAAAGTATTAATCACGTATGGTTTAATCATTAAATATCCCTAGTCGTAGTATTATCGAGACTGGACATCGATAATGCAGAATAAGCTAGTATTACACTTATGCGCGTTATGGAAGCTTAACGGCATAGTTCTCATATATTTGGGTATTGGATACTCATGCAAGTGTGATAGGAGGTTCTGTTTGCCGATGGTACGGGAACAGCTTCGCTTTGGATAGACCCCTCGGAATCACATTAGTAGTATGACTATGTGTCTATAGGAATCCGAATCAGGGTGGGTGTATATGGTCTTAACCTGAGACTTGCATCGCTAATACTTGTAACAATCAGTATAATTTGGTTTTGGTCGTCCGGGGCTTTAACAGGTTCTGTGTACGCCTCTTCTGGGTATACTGAGAATCGTAGTGTATTGGGTGTGATGTTAAGACGGAAGTATCACTTCAGTCATATGGAGATGATGATTGACCAGCGTAACCACCACGTATAACGCAAGCGTAAGTATCATTCAAGTAGTATAAAAATATCGATCCTACGATGACTTAATTCCTATTATTGTTATTAATTATTGATACTATTTATTTAGAGGTATCTAATTATAAGGAGAAGAGAATGATTGCTTTTGGTTGGTTGAATTTGGATGTGATAAATAAAATACTTAAAGACATAAAAGAAAATACTAAGGAAAATAACAAAAGACTCAAAGATCTAGGGTTGTGACTCCACACAATATATTATAAAGATGAATTGATTCTTTTATATATTTGTAATAATCATTTTTTCTAACCTGAAACATGAAATTATGCAAAAGCCTATGTCGATGGTCAGATGCAAATACCCAGTATAACCAAATTGAACCATATGTCTATGTCAACCAAATTATCTGGATTCATTAAGTTCAAGTTCAAATAGTGGCTACCCCCGTCCGACATGTATATGTCTATCCTGTAAGGAAATCTATTAAGGGTTATATATCCTCAAGGAAGATCGTGAGCTATTGAATCTAAGGCTGAAACCTAAAATCTCTTTTCCAAGTTCATTTTAAGTTTACCACATCAATCTTATTGGTGATCAGGCAACAAGAAGCATTAAGCTTAACTCAATAAACAAAATAAAGAATTACCCAATATAATTAAATCAATTATTAAGCTTATGAATATTTTGTTTCATCACTTCCCTAGAATAAAAAAAACAATGTTGGGGTTAGAGGATTCCTATTTAATATTTCATATATAGGAATCTCACTTATTATAATAAATAAATTATTTTATGTTCGTGCTTTCTTAGGAATAATAATGTTAAACATTTAAAACCAGCCATATAAGCGGTAATCCATTTAGTCCAATTACACCAGGCATATAGGGGTAATTATCTGTCACATAAAGACCAGCCATATAGGCGATAAAGTAATTTATATTTAAACCGACCATATAGGAGGTAATAAAGTTCGCCATTAATTAATCCGGTTAAATTATAATTTAAATATTATAATTAAGTGAGATTAACCTAGATAATTATATTAAATGTTCCACATTTTACCCCAGCGAAAATTTAACTACAAAACATAAAAGAAAATAAATAAAATACTGTAATAAAAATTAAAAATAAAAATACATAATTTAAATATTATAAAATAGATGCAATCCTATAAAAATCAGAGAAAATCCCAAGGAAATCACACCAAATGAGGTGCAGAAAGCTTCAATTTATAGGCATCTGAACTGCCTCACGTCGCGACGCCAAATTCCTTCTTGTGTCGCGACGCCAAACTGCTTACACGGGATCTGAAGCGCGTTGACCTGGTCATTGCTGACAAGGCACGCGAATTTCATCGGCCCAATAGAATTGTGACACGTGGCACGTGATATGATCGGTCCAACGAAATGTTGACACGTGGCAGACGGTGATTCGCAGATGATGCGGTCCATTTAGAATATGACACGTGTCACATGGAGTGTCGGCACCATAGGATTGTGACACGTGTCACAGCGCATGTTAGCGGATCTTTTGTGATGATGACATGTGGCACGGCGCATGTTAGCAAGTCAAATTTCTCAGATTTTGACACGTGTCCCCGGCGCAGGTTAGCATGATGTGACGCACGTTAGACGTCGCGACGTACCAAATTACCAAAATGCCATTTTGCGTCATTTTTATCTATTTTGGCCCCAAATTGCTTCCAATACTTCCCAAACTTTATTTCTCTGCAAAATAAAAATAAAACACTGCCCGGTGCTTACACACGCGTAAAGCGCACGTATCGTTCAAGTAGTATAAAAAATATCGATCCCACGAGGACTTAAAACTTTATCTATTAATTTTTATGAGGCCAAATGATTACTAGTATCTAACAGATTGATTGTTTGTAAATTAGAATGGTGACTTACAAATTAACTTAAAAACAGGTGAATAAAAATTGCGTGAAAGTAGATTAATGAAAATTCAATTTTTATAAAACTATCCAGGGTTGTGATTTATTCCAATATTATTTAAAGATGAGGTTGTTATCTTATAATTGGGTAATATATTGATTTAATAACCTAGAACACTAAATTATGTAAAAGCCTCTTCTGATGGTCAACTACAAATATCCAGTATAACTCAATTGAACCATATGTCTATGTCAACCAAATTACCTGAATTCATTAAGATTAAGCTCCAATTAAGGTTACCCCCGCCCGACATGTATATTCCTATCCTGTAAGGAAATCTATTAAAGGGTTATCTATCCTCAAGGAAGATCGTGAGTTATTAAGTCTAATCAATTTTATTAGTGGCCAGTTAATAAAAAGCATTAAGATTAAGACTCAATAAATAAATCTTTATATTACCCAAACTATAATCTAACCCTTATAAACCGGTGATATTGAAAATCATCACAACCCTAGATAACTAACTTAGTTTGACACATAGCTAGGGCTAGTAAAAACTTAAAAGTAAAAGCAATAAAGTAAAAATACGAAAAAGTAAATGCGGTAAAGTAAATACTGAAAAGTAAATTACAATAAAATAAAATGCTAAGGTAAAAGGAATTACTTTTACTATTTACTATTTTAGATATCTCCCAAAAATAATATATAAACTTGTGATAATATTACCAACCAGCCATATAGGCGGTAACCTGATTAATCCAAATTAAGTCCGACCAGCCATAAAGGCGGTATGATTTGTCCATGAACCTGCCATATAGGCGGTAAGAAAATTTAATTACCAACCAGCCATATAGGCGGTATCCTTGATTAGTCAGGTTTAAACCAATTTAAATTTAATAGCTAACCAACCAATATGGCGGTATCCTTATTAAGTCAAATTTTAAATAGTGAATATATTATATTTAAGAGAGATTAATCTAAATAGCAATAGTAAAAGAATTACCTTTCACCCTAGCAGAGGGAAGTTACCTCCTCATGGTTGAATAGTAAACACTGTAAAAATAAAGAAACTATATTACTATTATTACAAAAAGTAATTAAAATTTAATTACAAAACTGAAATTAAAAGAAACTAGAGAGAAGACTCCCTATTTACATCAAAGAAATGAGAGAGAAAGGTACAATTGAAACTGAAATCTCGAGCACAATTTATAGACATCGGTAGGTACGGGCGTCGGGACGCTGGAACAGTTGACTGGTCTACACGTTTGGACTTTGACTGTTGACATGGATTTCGTCAGCTCAATAAGAATTCGACACGTGGCACGAGGTAAGATTCAGTTCAATGAGAGGATGACATATGGCCGAATATGATTCGTCGATGATTCGGTCAAATGACAAGATGACACATGTCACGCGAAGTGTCGGCACCATAGGATTGTGACACGTGTCTCGGCGCATGTTAGAGGATCCTCTGTGATGGTGACACGTGGCACGGCGCACGTTAGCAAAGTCAATTTTCATATTCTGACACGTGGATTCGGTGCACGTTAGCAAGGGACCGGCGCATGTTAGGCGTCGTGACACCTAAGGCATGCGCGTCGCGAAGCGCATAATTACCAAAATGTCATTTTTCCAATTTTCACTGTTTTGGTCCAAATCACCTCCAGAATGTCCTGAAACTTTATTTATCTACAAAATAACACAAAACACATCAAAATATTCACAAAACTCAAGAACTATACAAAATATTAGGTTAAATGAGTGGAAAATAATGATAGATTTACCACTCATCACACCATCAAACCTAACATTTTGCTAGTCCTCGAGCAAAATGTAAAATAACATAAATAACATTTAAAATAATATTTAACTAAGCCACTTTCGTAGGGATCACGGCTACATTTAGCGTATACAACAAGCCTTTAAACCCCTAGGTGTCCCTAGTGGACGGGTTGTAGTCTCGTGAGGGTTTACAGCAATGATACCACAAACATTTTACAAAATTAAAAAAAGAAGTAGAACTAATGCACACAAAAGCAAAAAGACAAGCAAAAAGAGAATAAAGAAGTTAGTGACTAATCATGTGAAATTTCTACTCCAAGTTACTTGTTGTTTTCTTTCTTTTTAAATTACCGAATAAGTAAATTCTCTGATTATATTTACCATTCTCCATATACACAGCTATCGAAATATTAAACAACTCATTTTTGCCCACAACAGTCACAAGTGCAGTTGATAAGAGTGTAATATTTTTGTCCTAAAGTTTTATCAAAATTCACACCTTTTTGTATCAATGGAGTAATTTTTTCAATTTTTCAATTTTTCTGATTTTATTTTTTATTTTTTATTTATATACAATATCTTTCATCTATGTAGCGAGCTTTTGGTCGGTGGCTCCCAAACCAGTTGGGTTTAGGGCACCAGGTGTTAAGACACCCCTACGAACTTAATTACTCAGACTTCAAAAATATATATTTTTACAGCATCTTCGATCCATGTAACGAGCTTTGGGCCAGTGACTCCTAAACCAGTTGGCTTTAGGGCACTAGGTGTTAAAATACCCTTACAGAGTTAATAACTCGGATCTCAATTTTTTTTTATACTCCATCACTTTTTGAGATGCTTCTCCAATTAAACTAAAGCACTGAATATTACAAAATTTTCAATTTTAGCTCATGTCCGTATGTTAGCATGTATATTGATAATACCTGCCAACTGAGCATATGAAGATATTTTTTAGTCAGTGTTAAGGAGAATTCACAAATTATATAATTCAAAATGAAATAAACAAAAATTAACTTATTTCGAAAATGGGTTTGAGATACGTATCAAGAGTGGGAACTCTTTACTCAGCTATCTCTCACCAATTTCACCCTTTTAGTCAAAAGAAAAACACAAAAACGTAAAAAAATTTGTAATTTTTGAAAAAAAAAATCAATTTTTTTTTGTATTTTTCGATAAAATTTGGACTAAAATAAAAACAACACACAAACTAAAAACAAGATACTAATCATTTAATTTCCTCCCCCAAACCTAAATAAGACATTGTCCCCAATGTCTTAAACAGTAGAAGAAAGGATTAGAAGATAATACCTAGTTAGGTGAAATTCTGCAGGAAATTAAAGGTTAAGATCCAGATTAATCTGACGCTTCTTACCAAATCGTCTTCGGACCAATTTATCTTTGAAAGGATAGGTCAACTTGTGGTAATAGGCTAAGAGTTGATCTATTAGATCTGGAGCAGTTCTGGCACTATAGATGAGTTCTTTCATAGGTTTTGACACGAACCCATTTCTCCGAGCATCATCAAGAAACACACAAAGAAAATCATAAAATCCTTCGACGTTGTACAGTCCAAGCGGTTTCTGGTGTATGTTCAAGTTCGCCCAAGATAGCACTATAAAAATTTCCTCCAATGTACCCAAGCCACCTAGCAAAGCAATAAAAGCATCATCACGGTTAATCATTTCTACCAATCGTTCAGACATACCTGGCACAATCAGTTCCTCTCCGTTTGATGGTTTAATAAGATTTGCTTCTGCCAAGGGTTTTGGGATGATTCCCAAAATGTGACTGCCTCCTTCCTGTACGGCTTTTGAAACGATTCCCATTAGTCCAAGATTACCTCCGCCATATACTAAGTGCATATTCCTTGCAGCTAAGACTCGGCCCAATTCTTGTGCTGCTTCTACGTATTGTGGTTTAGTACCAACACTACTACCGCAAAACACACAGATGTTTTCAACTCGTCTTCTTGAAGTGGCTTCCATGTTTTACTCTGGATGTCTTCAAAAGTGTAATGATGAGTTGAATTTATAATACCTGAAAAATGTGAGTAAATAATAGCACTAGTATCTTCCAAAGGTCGATTAGTAGCAAAATAGTAAAGTAAATCGTGATAGTAAAAAAGGTCTGGATCTTGTCAGAGAAAATAAAAGAAAACAACAAAACAAATCACAATTATTAGGAAAAGACAAAGAGATATAATATGTACAAGAATTTACAGCTTGATTAACGTCTATGCGTCAGGGACAAGCTTCCCATCCAATTTTCTTATAAATTGGCAAACATGGTCTTTTTGAGGCAGATTCCCAAGACTTAACTGCTGTCTTTCTTTTTGAAATTGTGTATGTAATTTGCGAAAGGCTATGTGAACATATCCACTGGGATGCATCTCAAGAGTCGAAGATATATCATCTAAAGACTCATTACTCAAGCCATCCCTAATGAATTTAATCTTATCTTCGTGGTTATCAGACACCATTCCTAAAGAACGACAACGAGTATTGCAATTCCAGAGTGCACATTTGTAACAAACACCCATTTGTTTAGCTCTACATTTCTTTGCATAGGTGCTTCTTCCAAAACCAGGCAGATGTGAAATAAAAGAATCATGAGACTCACCTGCCAATCGGACCCGTGCTTCAATTACCCAACGAATGTCATTAGGAACTTCATGGATTATTAGTAGTCTCATCTGTTCCAAGCGAGCTTTGTAAACTTTCATCAGAGATTTTTGAGGGAGAGAAGGAAATTGCTTGTGAAGATTTGAAAGAGCTTCTTCCATCTTGAAATGTCTTAATCTGTAAAAACTAAACACACCAAATCACAATATATACAAAACTTGCATGGGTTGCCTCCTTGCGAGCGCTAAGTTTAATCATCGTCAGCTAGATGTGACTTCTCGAACGTTAGGCTGGATCTGAAAGTGTGACACTTTCTTTTTGTCGCTCAAATGATTCTCCCCAGTAGTGTTTGACACGCTGACTGTTAACCTTGAATGTGTTGTTGGTATTGGGATCCAGTAACTCAACAGCTCCATAAGGTAAACCTGAGTGATCACAAAAGGACCTGACCACCTAGATTTCAACTTTCCAGGGAAAAGTTTCAACCTCGAGTTGTACAACAACACCTGCTACCTTGGTTCCAACTGTATGTGCACTATTTTTCGGTCATGCCATTTCTCTGTCTTTTCTTTGTAAAATTTGGCATTCTCATAAGCCTGTAGACGAAACTCCTCCAATTCGTTGAGTTGATGAAGTCATTTCTCTCATGCAGCTTGTGAATCAAGATTTAACTTTTTCAGTGCCCAGTACGCCTTGTGTTCAAGCTCAACTGGCAGATGGCATGCTTTCCCAAACACCAATCGATATGGGACATACCAATAGGTTTCTTGTAAGTTGTTCGTGTTGGACAATTATGACCCATAACATCACTATTTGTACAGATCATGGTGTTGTTGTACAAATTAACTATGTGACAAATGAGATTGCTCTCTTATCATTTGTGATTAGATCACCAAGATGTATAAATGATAGGAGGTCCTTATGATTTATTCCTGGATTGAGAATGATATGAGACAGTATCAGTCCATGAAGGATAAATCATTAAATATCCTTAGTCAGAGTATTATCGAGATTGGACATCGATAATGCGCAAGAGACTAGTATTACACTTGTGCGCATTTGTGAGGGCACAACGACATAGTTCTCATTTATTTGGGTATAGGATACTCATGCAAGTGTAATAGGAGTTGTGTTTTACCGATGGTACGGGAAACAGCTTCGCTCTGGATAGACCCCCTCATAATTCCTTTGGTAGTTATGGGAACACAGAAATCGGACGACGCATGCTGTCCCTAGGCTCGCGGCCTAGTTGGGAGTACGGAGTAGCCACGGGGGACTAAACCGGAGAGTAATGGAGTCGCCACCCGGTGTGAACCGGAAAAATGAGATTTAAGGCCGCACTCACCCCTCGCAAGGGAAGACCTCAAACCGTTGGGTTCGGAATGGTCCCTTACTTATGCTATTTGTAATGAAAGGATTTACATAATAATTTAATCAGGCTTAAGTAACACTTATTCCTAAGAATATCATGCTTCTATATTCATGGGTACAAAATAACACTAATACATACATTTCGCATATATCTCATATCTAATAACACATGTCTAACAAAATACCTCAAAGTAACAATGAACATGCAACTTCATTCAGCATATCATATTCATGAAAACACAAGCATACATAATATCCGCACAAGCATACATGTGAGCACTCTTCCAAGTGATACGTGGAGTTGTATCCTAAGTACAGACCGCATTACCGTCCATTCGGAATCGGCTACGGAATTTATGTATGGGTTTCCATCCGATATATCACAAGAAATCATACCCCAAAGTCATCATGGCATAGGCATATGAATCGTAATGTGTTAAATCAAGACCAAGGCAAACGACGCAACCAATGGAATAAACATGCTTGAGTACTATCTCATGAACCTATTAACCAAATAACATGCTAACAGCCTAATCATGCTTGAATACAATCCTGAGAACACATAGAATGGATAAATGCAGGGATACAAATAATATGGTTGGCTATATAACACAAGAAAGATCAACCAAGAGGCAATTATGCATGAATATGATAAGACAGACTCAGTTCAGTGTGTTCACGTTCGTGTAGCGTTCGTAAACGCGTTCGAACGGAAATGGGACAGAATGCTCACGTTCGAGTAGCGTTCGTAAACGCGTTCGAACGGAAATGAAACAGAATGCTCACATTCGTATGGCGTTTGTTAACGCGTTCGAACGGAAATGAAACAGAATGCTCGCGTTCGTATGGTGTTTGTGAACGCGTTCGAACGGAAGTGAGACCTGATGCATGATAAGGCAAAAATGCATGCGCGTTCGAGTTGCGTTCGTAAACGCGTTCGAACGGGAACAGACCTGGTGCATGAAATGGGACACAATACATAAATAGCAAGATAAAGGGGCGCGGCGAAGTACTGCCGTAAAGGTGGCCTTTTGAGGGCTCTTGATCTCTCAAAGAGAGGACCTTTAGACCAACATACTAAGCCCATGCGCATCACATCACATCATGCATACAAACATAAAGACAATCATACTATTCTAAGTATGTCCGATTGAACGTGTCTTGCATCCAACCGAACACACATCAACCGGCACGGCAAAGCATCGTGGTAAAGGGCTTTAGCCCCTCCCCATAGGGGATCTCACATCACACTTACTAAACACATGCGCTCGGTTGAATCATGCATACGAAAATAAAGACAATCATATCAAACTAGGTATGCTTGATTGAACGTATCTCGCATTCGACCGAACACACATCGATCGGTGCGGCAAAGCGTCGTGGTGAAGGATTTTAACCCCTCCAATTAGGGAACCTTTCATCGCACTTGCTAAGCCCATGCACTCGATCATATCATACGGGAATAAGCAACATACATGATTTAAATGACAAGAAATAAATAAACCAATGCAACTCCACACAAGAGAAGGTGCCGTTTACTCAGGTGGTACGTGGAGTTGTGTCCCATGTACAGACAGCACTACCGTCCATTCGGATTCGGCTACGGAATTTACGTCTGGGTTTCCATCCTATATACCACAAGAGACGACACTCTTCCATTTCATTCAAGCCACAACATGCATCCATAAACGACTCTCATGCGAATAGAATTCAATAATAATAATAAAAAAAAACGAATATAAGCTAATGAAAATGTACCCTCAGGTCTAACCTTTTAAATCACCTCTCGGATGTACGGTACACGATCGTCGGAAGGGTGGATGCTCCGCAACTCTCCCGGTTCACTGGTTCACTGTTCTCGTTCGTTGTCTTTACTGTTTTGAGTCCGTTTTGCTACTGTTTCCTTGTGGTTTCGCTGCCGTCTCCTCTTTATCTTTTGCTTCCTTTTTTTTCTTGGGTGTGTTCTTCCTGTAATTTTTATGTGTGTTGTGTATGAGCTAGGGACTAGGGTTGAGAAGGTTGGTGAAGGCTTCTTTTTATAGGCAAAGGGTTGGGCTTGACAAGGAAAGAGATTTGGCTAATTGAAGAGGGATTTGATTTGGTTTGGTTAAGGGAAGTCAAAGATTGAGGGGGGACAAATCTTGGCTAGATAGGGAAGGTTGAATATTTGATTGGCTTGGATTAGGATACAATATTTTAAGTTTGGGAATAATCTTATTAGATTGGGAATATAATTGGTTGATTGATTTTAATTAGGCATGATTATATTTTGATTTAGTGTGTGATTTGTTTAATTTAGGCATGATTTTAGTTTAAGTTGGTAATTGTTTATTTTATGTTTGGTATATGTTTTATTTAATCATTTAATTAATTTAGTTATTATATTATTTAGTTAATATTTTAATTAATATTTATTTATTTAAATTGGGATGTGTTTTATGGGCTTTGGGGGGCTAATTGGGCTGGACGTGAGGCTAGCAGCAAAACCAGAATTACCGACACCGTTCGAACGCTTCCTCGAACGCGGCACGAACGCCCGCAATCCGTTTGACGTTCGAACGTAAACACGAACGTAGCACGAACGAAAATAATTAACCTTGTTTATTGTGAATTTCCCCTTCCGATGTCCGTTTCCCGTGACCTCCGTG
Organism: Zanthoxylum bungeanum; assembly: GCA_019454045.1. Lineage (NCBI taxonomy): Eukaryota > Viridiplantae > Streptophyta > Magnoliopsida > Sapindales > Rutaceae > Zanthoxylum > Zanthoxylum bungeanum. The sequence goes on from SKCR01032881.1 coordinate 18,873, forward strand.
ACTTAAAAGGTAGTGTCTCCAAAATGAGACTCATCATAGGGACTTATGTGTAAAAATGCAGTGCCTACAGTAGTATGACTATGTGTCTATGGAAATTCAAAATCAGGGTAGGTGTATTTGGTCTTAACCTGAGACTTGCACCACTAATACTTGTGACAATCAATATACTTTGGTTTTGGTCATCCAGGGCTTTAACAGGTTCTGTGTACGCCTCTGCTGGGTATATTGAGAATCGTAATGTGTTGGGTGTGATGTCAAGACGAAAGTATCACTCCAGTCATATCGAGATGATGATCGCGTATGGATACAGAACTGGTTCTCTAAAGGGTTGCAACCATCGGGATAATATGACTTGGTCATGATTATCCGATAATTAAGAGACTAGTTGCTCGTAATCCGATATATGCTTCGTACGGGGCAGACACTTTACCAGCCCCAGGACTTGCGTGTGATCATCCGATACTGGATCGAAATATGCAATACTATGTATACTACACCTGATATAGATCCTTATATTCCTGTAAGGATATTTCTGGAGAATTGGATAGGCATGGCGCTTTGCTAGAAGCCAACCTTGACTTGTAAATCGGTACAAACGTAGTACTAGGTATATACGTGTTTGGATAGTCCGACGACCGTATTTACTGCCAACATATCCGAGGATCTCATGGGTTGCTTCCCGAAGATTCACCGATGACGTATGACTCGCACTTTTATTAATCTGGGATTAATTTGATGAGAGAGAAAATTAATCTGGGATTAATTGCGGAGATATTTTATCTGGGATAAAATATTATTTAAAGAGAGATAACGATTAATTTGGAATTATCAATAAATTAATATATTCGATATATTAAACGAAATTGTATTTCGACGCGGAATTAAAATTAGATTTTAATTCGGGCGAACGAGTTAATTTAGAATTAATTCGTTAGCGACGTGAATAGTGATTTCGCTAGGTATAATCATTTAATTACGTCGCAATGGAAATTCGTTAATTTGGAATTAGCAAACACGAGCCCGAGATTGTTTGCGAGCGCATTCGCATTCAAATTCGAGTGCGGCACGCAAGTCAAATCAAGCGTCAAATCGCTAGTCGCATCAAGCGTCAATTCATTAGTCACTTTGAGTGATGTGACAACTTGTCACTTGATTGATTGAGTGATGTGACTTGATGTGAGTTGATGGAAAGCATTTATTGATTGACTTTTTGAAAGCAAATATTAAGGAAATGAATTTGGAAATTCATTTAAGTGTATTAGATACACTTTCCACCAACCAACCACACAATTCTCTCTTATTTTTCTTCTCTTCATCTCACGCCCACAAGGGCTGTTCTTGCTTCTGTTTTCTGCCCAGAAAACCGAGACCAATGGGAAGCAAAAGAGTGGTGATTTTGTGGCAAAATCATCAAGAGCTAGCACTCCGAGAGACATGCAAAGGTGATACGGAAGTACACCCTTGAGCATGGAAGTTTATCACAAAGCTTGGAGCTTCAAGGACCCTTCCATGGCCGAATTTGAGGACTGCATTTTCAGCCACTTCCGAATCCACCAAGGAGGCAGAAGTAAAGTTTTGTTGTCCACCGCGTCGCTCAACCGATCGATGTGAGTATTCCGCAACTCCCCCGTGATGTATTCGCACATGTGTTTTCTTGCTTGTTATTTTATCTTGGGATGCTTAGAAAATTCCAACAATGGTATCTATGAGCAAGGTTGAGCATGAAAATATTTTAGGGTTAAAATTGGGTAAAATGAATTTGAGCATGATTTAATGAAATTGGATAATTTAGTATGCTTAAATGTTGTTGAATTGAAGATTGATTGGATCAATTTCAAGAAATTTTGTTTGGAACAATTTTCCCCAATTTTGGAAGGTTTGGCCGAAAATAAATAGCCCTAAATGTCTTGGAATTTTTTGATTTTGATTCATTGGATGAGTTGGAAATCAATTAGGAATGTTGATTTAATGTTGAATTTGATTCAATTGGATTGGATTTGCAATTTGGCATAAAAAAACCCTAAAAGCCGAGACTTTGAAGCATGTGAATTGGGTTTGATTTTTGATAAAATGTGTTGGACATGTTTTGTTGTTGATAAGCATGATTAATTGTACAAATTTGTGTTTTGGAAATATTGATTTGGGTAATTAATTGTGTATTACACTTTAGTTAATTTAATTGAGAAATTTGGAATTTTTGGAATTAAATTATTTGGGATTGTAATGTTGTAAATGGGCTAATTGGGCTTGGTTGTACCAAGATGGGTTTGTAGGCTAAATTGGTTTGATCCAATTGGGCCCAAACCACTTCCATAAAGCCCAAATGCGACTAATGGACCTTAATATATTTAATTAGGCCTAAATTGATTTCTGGGCTTATGGGGTTACTCCTTGATTGGACTTTGGTTATTGGGTTTGACCCGAGTTGACCAAAAGTCCACGCTTAAGAAATTAATTGAAAGCCCATTGGACTTTAATTAACTTAACGTTGGACATTAATCGGTCTTTGAGACTCGTAACGATTAAATTTGGAATTTGAGTTGTAAAAGTTCATTAATAAAGTGTAGTATTTAATTTGGAATTAATAGTGAATTAGTATTAAATACAAATTGAATTGAATTTAATTTTGTAGTTTAATTTAATTCAAGAATTCGTACTTTGAGTACTTATTCGCAAAAATGAGTTTGACTCGAGCAAAATCAAATCGTTGTTTGAACATTGGATGGTCACTAATTATCAGATTAATTAATTGGATTAGATTGATTGATAACATGCTTATGTGAATACATGGTTGCGATGCATGAATAAAGTATATCAGATGGATATTAGATGGGTGGGGCAATTTTAGAAATTGTTGTAATAAATTTGGAATTTATTAATTGGACTTGTGTGTCCAGCCTTATTACCTCCTTACTCTTTGTATTCTCTTCTCACCTATTCCCCTCAATGTAAATGAGGTTTCTTTAGAAGTGTAGTGTAACGGGTAGAAGTAAATACATATGCTAGCGGGAGAGAGGAAAGGGAGAGATTTGATCTAGGATCAATGTGTAAAGTATCCATCCGCATATCACTATTATTTATTTTATACGCGCTTTATTATGTATTTAGAATGCATGTTTAAGGGTGTATGATGATGATGTTGGATAATATGACCCATAGCGTCACTATTTGTACAGATCACGGTGTTGTGTACAAATTAACTATGTGACAAGGAAATTGCACTCTCATCATTTGTGATTAGATCACCATAGATGTATAAATGAAGAGAGGTCCATATGATTAGTTCCTGGATTGAGATGATATGAGACAATATCAATCCCCGAAGGATTAATCATTAAATATCCCTAGCCGAAGTATTATCGAGACTGGACATCGATAAGCGGAATAGGCTAGTATTGCACTTGTGCGCGTTGTGAGGGCACAACGGCATAGTTCTCATATATATAAGTATTGGATACTTATGCAAGTGCGATAGGAGGTCGTGTTTCACCGATGGTACGGGAAACAGCTTCGCTCTGGATAGACCCCTCGGAATCCCATTGGTATTATGACTATGTGTCTATGGGAGGCCGAAATCGAGGTGAGGTAGGTGTGTATAGTCTTAATGAGACTTGCATCGCTAATACTTGCGATAATCGGTAGACTTTGGTCTTGGTGGTACAGGGCTTTAACCGGTTCTGTGTACACCGCTTCTGGGTTTATCAGAGAGTCGTAGTGTATTGTATTGGGTGTGATGTCGAGACGGAAGTGTCACTTCAGTTATATTGGAGTTGATGTCACGCAGGATACGGTACTAGTGCTCTTGAGTGTTGCGCAACCAATCGGGATATTGTGACCAGGTCATGTATATCCGATTATAGAGACTATGTTACCAGACATCCGACATGTGCTTCGGACGGGGCAGACACTTATCCAGCCCCAGCCCTAGCACGTGATTATCCGATACTGGGCCGATATACACAATACTAAGGTATACTACGCTTGATACAGATATATATTCCTGTAAGAATATTTCTGGAGAATTGGGTAGGCATGGCGTTTTGTTAGAGGCTAATCTTGTCTTGTAAATCGATATAAACGTAGTACGAGGTACTTACGTGTTCGGACAGTCCGACGATCGTATTTACTACCAACATATCCGGAGATCTCATGGGTCGGTTCCTGAAGATTCACCGATGACGTATTACTCGCACTTTGATTAATCTGGGATTAATTAGAAGAGAGAGATAGAATTAATCTGGATTAATTCGATGAGAGAGAAAATTAATCTGGGATTAATTACGGAGATATTTTATCTCGGATAAAATATCGTTAAAGAGAGAGAACGATTAATTTGGAATTAATCGATAAAATTAATATATTTGATATATTAATCGAAATTGGATTTCGACGCGGAATTAAAATTAGATTTTAATTCGGGCGAACGAATAATTTAGAATTAATTCGTTAGCGACGTGAATAGTGAATTCGCTAGGCGTAATCACTTAATTACGACGCGACGGAAAATTCGTTAATTTGGAATTAGCGAACCCGAGCCCGAGAGTGATTGCGAGCGCATTCGCATTTCGAATTCGAGCGCGGCACGCGAGTCACATCAAGCGTCAAATCGCTAGTCGCGTCAATCGTCAAATCAATTGTCACTTTGAGTGATGTGACTTGACAATATGTCACTTTATTAAAGTGAATAGATGTGATGTGAAAAGTGATGTGATATGACTTAAAGTATAAAGTAATTGTGATGGAATATGAAAAGGTTTGGAATATATATATATGTTTTATTTATTTTGGTAAAATAAATGAATATATATATTACTTTTTCTTTTCCCTTTTACTATGATCGGCCTCTCTCTCCAAAAACGCACTCTCCTTTCCCCTTCTTCTTCCCTTCTTCTTCACGGCTTCACTGTCGATTCTTCATCAAATTTGTTCTGGTTTGACCGAGCATTTGAGAAGCAAAAGAAGAATACAAGTGCTAGCACAGACCTTGAGTGATACATAGGTGATAGGGAAGTGATTCCGTGAGCATGGAAGCTTGAAGCTTTGAGCTTCAATGGAGCTCATCAATGGCCGAACATGGAGGAAGCCGAACCAGTCCAAACCGAGCAGCCCACTGCCTTGGAGAGCTGTTGCCGTGAGCTTGGAGGATGCAAAACGCATCTTGTTCTTCATTTCATCAAAACCGAAATTCAATGTGAGTATATTCCGCACCTCCTTTGATGTGTTCATATGCGGTTTTTATGCATGATTTGTGATCTTTGGGACTTTGATTTAACTCATTTCAATGGTATCTTGAGCTTTTGATGCATGAAAACCGAATTAGGGTTCTTGAGCAAATTTGGGGCTTTTTGATTTTAGCTTGATTCTGACAAATTGATTCTTTAAGAATGCTTATATTTGATTGAATTTGAGTTATATGTAATCAATTTGATAAAAAATTGATTGGATTGATTTTCCCCAATTTGCTTATTTTTGGTCAAAACTTTAATTTGGGCAAACTCGATTTAGGCATGATTTGGTTGAATTGTTTGATGAAGTATGCTTGAATGAGGTTGAATTGAAGTTGTGCATGATCAATTTCAAGAAAATTGGATTAGATCAATTTTCCCCAATTCTTTAGGTTGAACATGAAACTTGAAATTGGGTAAAATGTGTTTGAGCATGTTTTAATTGAATTGGATGTTTAGGTATGCTTAGAACATGTTTAATTGAGATTGTGTGTGATCAATTTGATGAATTGGATTGGATTCAATTTCCCCAAATTGAAGGCTTGGCCTAAAATTGCATAACCCTAATGTCTTGGTAATTTTGTTTTGTTTGATCATTGGATGACTTAAAACAATTGGTTAATGTTGTTTTGAAGTTCAATTGGATTGAATTTTGATTTAGAACATTTTTTCCCTTTTAAAGTGGCTTGGCCGAATCTTATGAACATGAAATTCTTTGTGATTTTTTGTTTTAATTCATTGGATGAATTGAATTGATTTGGGAAATTAAGATTGTGGACTCAATTGGATTGAAACCGAATCGAATTGAAAAACCCCTAATTGCCGAGACTTGATAGCATGTTAATTGGGTTTGATTTTAATTTAATTGTGTTGGACACTATTTGGTTGTAAAAGTGCATGATTAATTAGGCTAATTGATGTTTTAGAAATGTTAATTGGGTAATTGATTATGTAATACACTTAGGTTAATTAATTGTGAAATTTGGAATTTTGTAAGTTAATTAATTTGGGCTTGATTTTGGAAATTGGGCTTGTTAGGTTGTAATTGGGCTTTTGGGCTTTGTTGTAACAAAGTTGGGTTTAGGCAAAATTGGTTGGATCCAATTAGGCCCAAAACCGAATCCAAAAGGTCCAATTATGACTTAATGGACCTTAATTATTTAATTGGGCCTAATGGGCCAAAATTAATTTAAAGGCTTATGGGGTAACTCCCGGATTGGATTTTGGTTGTTCGGTTTGATCCGAGTTGACCAAAAGTCCACGCCTATAGAAATTAATTAAAAGCCCATTGGACTTTAATTAAATAAAACATTAGATGTTAGTCGGGCTTTGAGACCCGTTGCGATAAATTTGGAATTTAAGTCGTAAAGGTTCGTTAATAAAGGTGTAATATTTAATTTGGAATTAAATAATGAATTAGAATTAAATACGTATTAAATTGGATTTAATTATGTAATTTAATTTAATTCGTAGAAATTGTACTTTGAGTACGTGTTCGCAAAACGAGTTTGACTCGAACAAAAATCAAATCTTTGTTTGAACATTGGAAGATCACTAATATTCAAGATTAATTAATTTGATTGATTGATTGATAACATGCTTGTATGAATACATGGTTGTGATGTTTGAATAATGTATATCGGATGGATATTAGTCGGGTTGGGCGATTTTGGAAATTGTAATAAATTTGATTTATTAAATTGGACCTGCGTGTCCAGCCTTATCTCCTATTTCTTTGTATTCTCTTCTCACCTATTCCCCTCCATGTAAAAAAGGTTTCTTTAGAAGTGTAGTGTAACGGGTAGAAGTAATACAAGTGCTAGCGGGAGAGAGAAAGTGAGAGATTTGATCTAGGATCAATGTAAAATATCCATCCGCATATCATTATTATTTTATTCATACTCGCTTTATTATGTGTTTAGAATGCATGCTTAAGGGTGTATGATGATGAGACCTTAACAAAGATAATTAAATTGGTAGCCAATTTGCACGCGAAAAACCCTCGTTAAATATCATGCGTTTTTCCTTCCATTGAGTGATTCTTACTCAAGATCCAGATCCGAGATTGGCAGGGGTTGTTGGCCAAAGTCAAGCCCTTGTCCATCAAAGATGTTTTTTAATCACGAGGCTTTGTTCATATCGGTGTCGTGTCCAAGTTGTGGTTTGTTGGCCAAAGTCAAGACCACTTCTTGTCCATTGACATTGATTACGAAGCTTCCATGTCAATGGGTCCGCGCTTGACTGGGATCACTAGGTTTGTTGTGCCAAAGCCAAGGCCTAGTTGATTCAGAGGAAAAAGGTTAGGATATACATTCGATGTATAGGCATATATAAGATATATGTTTGGGACTTGGATGTCCACCTACTGGATCTAGGAGTTGGATAAGATCCAATTGATCTTAGAGATCTACCTAGTTAATTATCATACAATTTGTTGGCCAAAGTCAAGATTGTGTGATATTTAACAGGATCCTAGCCCACTAGGAAACACGTTTCCCGAGTACTCGACAGAGGGTTAGAGGCTCGACGAAAAATAGTGGGAGGCAAGAATTGAATTTGCAATACTCGTTCAATTACTCGCCGTATGTGCTCATTTAAATTATTTCGTCATTAGATCAAATGTTAGTTAGACTAATATTTAAATTGTTGTTTTAATAAACAGTTGGACTGTATTATACTTGATTATATATAATTGGATTATATTAATCAATATATTTGAATTAATTAATTTCAGTTTACAGTTGATTTTATAATTGGATTATAGTAATCAATGTAATTGAGGTTAATTAATTTGGATTATATTTGATTATATAGTTGGACTATTATAATCATTATAATATATAAAGTACCACTATTCGTTGATTAAATAGTTGGACTATTGTAATCAAGATAAAATTGAAAAGTTGGATTTTAAAATATAATCTAGGATTAAAATATTTTAAATAATTTAATTTTCAAATTGGGAATAAATAATAAGTTACTTTATTTGATATAAATAACTCATTATACCTTAAGCCCAAATTAAGCAAGATAAGTAGAGCATAAAATCTTTGGAAGATTTTTGTGATGATGACTTTAATGCTTAATTAATATACTTGTCATAAATCTAATTTTTGGATTTAAGAAGTATTAAAATTGCAATTATAATTCTTGAAAATAATTAATTGACTATTCATGTAAAGTCAAAGTTTGCAATTGGGCATGTAGCACGAGGTGCACATTCCTTTCAATATTCTAAAAACCCAAGGCTTGGCCTAAGGTTCCTAAAATATTGAAAAGGATAATTGACATATCCCAAAGTGACTACCATTTGGATATGGAAGACACGAAGAATAAAGAAAGGGCGAGGCTCTAACTTTAAAAATGTTTGTCTTAATTATGTTCACAGCTAGTATTGAAATTAGATTTTAAATACTTAGTGTGGTATAAAATATATGTATTTATATTCAGAATCTGCTTTGAGCAGGATACTGACTTCAAGCTGAGATTGCTCTGCGAATCGGAAACGGGACGAAAGTCGCGTGTTTCGACCGTAGATACCTAAGTTTAGGAACTACCCTTCGGGTAAGTACTTGAATTAGGAACTGTTATAATGTAACTAGTTTGACTAGAGACATTATCTCTTTATCAGTGTTTAATCCGTTGCGGATAAAACCTTTATATTATAGAACACTGAGTGTTTTATTATATAAAGATGATACTGAGATAAATATATTAGATATAAATAACATAATTTATATTTTGAATATAAATAAAAATCTCAAACATATAAATTGACAAATAAATAGCTCAAATTGATTTGATCAATAGAGACTTATTTGTGGCATTGTTGTCTAGGACACAATTTAATTAGACTCGTATATCCACACTTTTGAAGAGTGGATACTAGGACTGATTTGACTATTCAAATAAGGTCTGCGAATCTAGTTTATTAGGTAAAGTACCTAAAATACTATTGCTTGGTAATAGTGTTAGTGCCACCGATCTGTTAGCCCTATTCATGGTGAAGTAAGTGGCCCATATCTAGCTAGGCTAGATGTGAACATGAATATTTCGTGACCTTAACGGATGTGGCATCACGTTATGGTTATGTGTTTCTTTTGAAGAACACAAATCAGAAACTTTAAAGTTTCGACACGAAATACATAAACAGATCGGCTATAGCAATATTCCGCCACGGTAAGACCGTAATGGAAAATACTTTAGCAGTAAGTTTCTCGTATACTTGAAAGAGTATAGTTTCTTTCAATGAGGACTCCTCTTGGAACACGTCATTTTGACGGTGTGTCCGAACAGGATTAACCGAATTTTGTTAGACATAATAAGGTTAATCACGAGTCGCTTTGAGCTACCATTTCCTTCAATAGGATATGTACTAACAGTGCAAAACTTATTTAGAATAAGGTTCCATATAAATCTGTTTGACAGATATCGTATAGGATATGAACTGGAAAGAAACGAGGTTCTCATTCCTGACAATTTGGGTATGCTAGGCATAACGTTTGGATGATACCAAACTAAGGACCCAAATTGGATAAGTGCCAATATAGGTTATCCTATGGGAAACCATAAGTATAGTACTTATACATCTCACATGAGAACAATGTGATTGTTGCTCTCCATGCGGTTTTCCTAAGAGGAATACCGATATGCAGTGGTAAGTGGGAGGATAGTATAACTCGATGAAAATCGGAGTAATACTGTTCTAGGCACTGAATCTTAATGGAACATATATAATTCATCAAGGATGAAACTATACCATTAATCTTCGAATACACAAGAACAAAGGAAGTGATACGAGGTATCGACTCCCTATTATGACAAAGTGTCATGAGTCCGAAATGGATTCCATGTATATCAATAAGTTTGGATACTAGTTGATGTACCACAAGGCATTGTGCCTATTGGTACTATAAGTCTTCAAGGAAGACGTACATGGATGGCAATATACCAACGTATAAAGCTAGGCTTTTAACGGAAATGTATCGTTATCGACATTGTGATTGATTACGATTCAACCTTTTACCTATTGCCACTGTAGATCCATTTGGATGATGCTTGCTGACGCGAGCATAAGTTCTTGGAATTATCATTTTGATGCAATCATAATGGTGTATGATTTAATTCAAAACGAAAATGATTCTAGTGTAAATAAGAGGGTTAGTGGGAGCGCACTGACAGTGGCTGTCCTATAAAATAATGATAATACGTCATTTATTGGAAATGATATTCCCATAAAAATAAATGTCGGCGAAAGCTTGGCTTTCGAAATACTCTCCGTGGAACCGTACATTGAAAAATGTACAAGACCTGGTGTATCATACGCTTTGAGCATATGGATTCACAAACAGGACAATCCGAGTGATTGTCACTGGATTGATGTTAGGAACATCCGTTAGTATCTTAGAGAACTAAGGATGCTGTCTTAGTCTATGGAGTAGGAGAACTTGAAGTGACTGGGATCACTGTAGCAAGTTTCCTATAACCGATAAAGACGACTAAAAGTCGGAAACGGTACTATACAGTTTGAATAACGGTGCAGTGAGCTGGAAATATTCCGAGCAAGATAACTGTTGCCGAATTAACAACAAATGCGGATTATTGCTGCAGCTGAGGCAGCAATAGAAGCCATTTGGATCGATAATAAATCTAATTAGATTAGATATAGTTCTGTTAGCAGCTGAGCTAGGCGTCAGCACAGGCTAAAGAATTAAAGGTCTCATCGACGATCCAGATATATACTTCTATATCATCTGATTCGTTCAGATCATACATCGTGGCGATGTGATGATCGTGTAAATCGCGTCAGACGATAATTAAGCAAATCCGCTGACGAAAACCTTTCCTCAGCAATTTGAGCGAATTGTACATAGTTCGGGTGTTAGACACTCGAGTGACTGGCTATGTGCCAAGTGGGAGATTGTTGGATAATATGACCCATAGCGTCACTATTTGTACAGATCACGGTGTTGTTGTACAAATTAACTATGTGACAAGGAAATTGCACTCTCACCATTTGTGATTAGATCACCATAGATGTATAAATGAAGAGAGGTCCATATGATTAGTCCTGGATTGAGATGATATGAGACAATATCAATCCCCGAAGGATTAATCATTAAATATCCCTAGCCGAAGTATTATCAAGACTGGACATCGATAATGCAGAATAGGCTAGTATTGCACTTGTGCGCGTTGTGAGGGCACAACGGCATAGTTCTCATATATATAAGTTGGATACTTATGCAAGTGCGATAGGAGGTCGTGTTTCACCGATGGTACGGGAACAGCTTCGCTCTGGATAGACCCCTCGGAATCCCATTGGTATTATGACTATGTGTCTATGGGAGGCCGAAATCGAGGTAGGTGTGTATAGTCTTAACCTGAGACTTGCATCGCTAATACTTGCGATAATCGGTAGACTTTGGTCTTGGTGGTACAGGGCTTTAACCGGTTCTGTGTACACCGCTTCTGGGTTTATCAGAGAGTCGTAGTGTATTGGGTGTGATGTCGAGACGGAAGTGTCACTTCAGTTATATTGGAGTTGATGTCACGCAGGATACGGTACTAGTGCTCTTGAGTGTTGCGCAACCAATCGGGATATTGTGACCAGGTCATGTATATCCGATTATAGAGACTATGTTACCAGACATCCGACATGTGCTTCGGACGGGGCAGACACTTATCCAGCCCCAGCCCTAGCACGTGATTATCCGATACTGGGCCGATATACACAATACTACGGTATACTACGCTTGATACAGATCTATATATTCCTGTAAGAATATTTCTGGAGAATTGGGTAGGCATGACGTTTTGCTAGAGGCTAACCTTGTCTTGTAAATCGATATAAACGTAGTACGAGGTACTTACGTGTTCGGACAGTCCGACGATCGTATTTACTGCCAACATATCCGGAGATCTCATGGGTCGGTTCCTGAAGATTCACCGATGACGTATTACTCGCACTTTGATTAATCTGGGATTAATTAGAAGAGAGAGATAGAATTAATCTGGGATTAATTCGATGAGAGAGAAAATTAATCTGGGATTAATTACGGAGATATTTTATCTCGGATAAAATATCGTTAAAGAGAGAGAACGATTAATTTGGAATTAATCGATAAAATTAATATATTTGATATATTAATCGAAATTGGATTTCGACGCGGAATTAAAATTAGATTTTAATTCGGGCGAACGAATTAATTTAGAATTAATTCGTTAGCGACGTGAATAGTGAATTCGCTAGGCGTAATCACTTAATTACGACGCGACGGAAAATTCGTTAATTTGGAATTAGCGAACCCGAGCCCGAGAGTGATTGCGAGCGCATTCGCATTTCGAATTCGAGCGCGGCACGCGAGTCACATCAAGCGTCAAATCGCTAGTCGCGTCAATCGTCAAATCAATTGTCACTTTGAGTGATGTGACTTGACAAATATGTCACTTTATTAAAGTGAATAGATGTGATGTGAAAAGTGATGTGATATGACTTAAAGTATAAAGTAATTGTGATGGAATATGAAAAGGTTTGGAATATATATATATGTTTTATTTATTTTGGGAAAATAAATGAATAATATATATTACTTTTTCTTTTCCCTTTTACTATGATTCAGTCCTCTCTCTCCAAAAACGCACTCTCATTTTCCCTCTTCTTCTTCCCTTCTTCTTCACGGCTTCACTGCCGATTCTTCATCAAATTTGTTCTGGTTTGACCGAGCATTTGAGAAGCAAAAGAAGATACAAGTGCTAGCACACCTTGAGTGATACATAGGTGATAGGGAAGTGATTCCGTGAGCATGGAAGCTTGAAGCTTTGAGCTTCAATGGAGCTCATCAATGGCCGAACATGGAGGAAGCCGAACCAGTCCAAACCGAGCAGCCCATGCCTTGGAGAGCTGTTTCCGTGAGCTTGGAGGATGCAAAACGCATCTTGTTCTTCATTTCATCAAAACCGAAATTCAATGTGAGTATATTCTGCACCTCCTTTGATGTGTTCATATGCGGTTTTTATGCATGATTTGTGATCTTTAGGACTTTGATTTAACTCCTTTCAGATGAGACCTTAACAAAGTTAATAAATTGGTTGCCAATTTGCACGCGAAAAAACCCTCAAATAATATTAAGCGTTTTTCCTTCCATTGAGTGATTCTTACTCAAGATCTATGACTGGCATTGGCTTGTTGGCCAAAGTCAAGGCCTTTTTCCGTCGAGGATGTGTTTGAATCACGAGAGCTTTGTTCCATATTGGTGTCTTGTCCAAGTTGGGTTGTTGGCCAAGTCAATACAACTTCTTGTCCATCGAAATTGATTACGAAGCTTTCCATGGTGAATGGTTCCGCTTAACTGGGATCACTAAGTTTGTTGTGCCAAAGCCAAGATTAGTTGATTCAGAGGAAAAAGGTTAGGCAAATATTGGATATATGCATATATAAGATATATGTTTCGGACTTTGATGTCCCCCTACTGGATCTATGAATTGGATTGGATCCAATTGATCTTAGAGATCTACCTAGTTAATTATCATACAATTTGTTGGCCAAAGTCAAGATTGTGTGACATTTAACGGGATCCTAACCCAATAGGAAACACGGTTTCCCGAGTACTTGACAGAGGGTTAGAGGCTCGCAGAAAAATAGTGGGAGGCAAGAATTGAATTTGCAATATTCGTTTAATTACTTTCCATACGCGCTCAAACAAATATCATTCGTCAATTAAATTAATTATTAGTTGGACTAATATTTAATTGTTGTTTTAATTAACAGTTGGACTGTATTCAAACAATTAAATTATAATTGATTAAATAGTTTGACTATAATAATCATTATAATAAATTGTACCTAAATCGTTGATTAAATAGTTGGACTATTAGAATCAAGATAACATTGAAAGATGGACATTTAAAACATAATCCTAGGGAAAATGTATTTAAATGGTTTAATTTTTCAAATTGGGAATAAAGATTCAGGATGGTCCTGGAAAATAATAAGTTACTTTATTTGATAAAATAACATATTAGGCCTAAGCCTGAAGTTAAGCAAATAGTAGAGCATGGTCTTTGGAAGATTCATGTGATGATAACTTAAGTGCTTAATCCATTAAGATTGTCGCAGTAGACTCCTTAATTTCTGAATCAGAACTAAGGATTAGATCCTTAAAGTATGATATGGAAATGAAGGATCTTCATAGATCTATTTTTTAGATCTTAGAAGTATTATATTGCAAGAAATAACTCTTGGAGAGTTAATGACTATTCTCAAGGAGACAAAGTCAGAGTTTGCAATATGGCAAGTAGCGCAAGGCGCACCTTACTTTGATATTCTAGAAGGCCGAGGCTTGGCCATAGGCCTCTGGAGTGTTGAAAAAGGCAAAGGCAAAATCATTATAATCTTCTGGGAAGATAAAGGACATATCCCAAAATGTCTGCCTAAATGTGACAAACGGGATCGCGGAAGCGTGACTGCCATTTGGACAAAGCAGACATGAAGGAATTGAAGACGGTGCAAGGCTCCGACTTCAAATATGTTTGTCATAAATATGTTCACTACTAGTATTGAAATTGGATTTTAAATACTTAGTGTGGTACATATATATGTATTGATGTTCAGAATCTGCTATGAGCAGGATACTGACTTCAATCGAGATTAATCTGAGAATCAGAAACGGGACGAAAGTCGCTGTTTTAACCGTAGATACATAAGTTTAGGAACTACCCTCAAGTATGTACTTAAATTAGGAAACTATTATAATGTAACTAGTTTGACTAGATACATTATCTCTATGTCAGTTTTTAATCCGTTGCGGATTTACCTTTATATTCTAGAACACTAAAGTGTTTCATTATATAAAGATGATATTTAGATAAACACATTAGATGTGAATAACAGCATTTATATTTTGAATATAAATAAATCTCAAACATATAACATGACAAACAAATAACTCAAACTAATTTGATCAGAAGAAACTTGTATGTGGCATTGTTGTCTGTGACACAATTTAAACAAGACTCGTATATCCACACTTTCGAAGAGTGGGTACTAGGACTGATTTGATTCCATTCAAATAAAGTCTACGAATCTAGTTTATTGGGCAAAATGGCTAAACCACTATTTACTTGGTAAAAGTGCAAATGCCACCGATCTGTTAGCCCTAATTCATAGTGAATCAAGTGGCCTCATGTCTACCTAGGCTAGAGGTGGAAATGAATATTTCGTGACCTTTGCGGATGTGGCGTCGCGTAATGGTTATGTGTTTCTTACGAAACATAAATCGGAAACTTTTAGTGTTTCGACAGGAAATAGACATACAGATCGGCTAAAGTATTAAACCATCACGGTTAGATCATGATGAAAATACTTAAGCAATAAGTTTCTTATATACTTGAAAGAGTATAGTATTCTTTCAATGAGGACTCCTTCCGGAACACGTCATTTTAACGGTGTGTCCGAACAAAGTAACCGAATTTTGTTAGGCATGATAAGGTTAATCCTGAGTCGCTCTGAGCTACCATTTCCTTCAACGGATATGTATTTAACAGTGCAGAACTTATTTTGAATAAGGTTCCATAAAAATCTGTTTGACAGACTTCATATTAGATATGAACAGGAAATAAACTGGGTTTCTCATTCCTGATTATTTGGGTTTGCTAGGCAAATGTTTGGATGATACCAAACTAAAACCCAAATTGGATAAGTGTCCATTGTAGGTTATCCGAGGGATACCAAAGTATAGTACTTATACAACCCACTAGAGAAAAATGTAATTATTGCTCACCATGCGGTTTTCCTAAGAGGAATACCGATATGCAGTGGAAAGTGGGAGGATAGTAAAACTCGATGAAAATCAGAGTAATACTGTTTCTGGCACTGATTCCTAATAGAACACTAATAGTTCATCAAGGATGAAACTATACCAATAATCTTCGAATACACAAGAACCACGTATGTCGGAGAGAGTCATAAAACAACCTGGGGTATGGGTTTATGATCTCACCTCATAAAGATATCAATCTTATTGAGGAACACCAACTGACTACGTATGAGGAAGTGATACAAGGTATCGACTCCCTAATTATGACAAAGTGCAATGAATCCGAAATGGATTCCATGTATACCAACTATGTTTGGACACTAGTTGATATACCGCAAGGCATTGTGCCTATTGGTACTATATAAGTCTTCAAGGAAGACATACATGGATGGCAACATACCAACATACAAAGCTAGGCTTTTAGCAGAAATGTATCGTTATCAACATTGTGTTGATTACGATTCAACCCTTTTACTTGTTGCCACAGTAAATCCTTTTGGATAATGCTTGCTAATGTTGCACGTTTCATTTATGAAATATGTCAGCTTAACGGGAAAATCGCTTTCCTGAAAAGGAAACCTTTTGGAGGATGTTTACATTATCCTGTCGGTTTTGTCGTACCAAAACTAGCAAACAAGGTTTGCAGGTTATTCGATCCAAGTTTGGATTGAAGCAAGCATTAGGTTCTTAGAATTATCGTTTTGATGTAATCATAATAGTTTATTGTTTAATTCAAAATGAAATGATTCTTGTGTATATAATGAGGTTAGTGGGATCGCACTGACAATAATGTCCTATAAATAATTATAATATATGTCATTTCTTGGAAATGATATTCCCATAAAACAATCGGTGAAAGCTTGGCTTTCATGAAAACTCTCGGAGAAATCGTACATTGAAAAATGTACGCGACCTGATGTCTCATACGCTTTGAGCATATGGATTCACAAACAGGCCAATCCAAGTGATAGTCACTGGATTGATATTAAGAACATCTGTTAGTATCTTAGAGATCTAAGGATGTTGTCTTAATCTATGGAGAAGGAGAACTTGAAGTGATTGGGATCTACTACAAGTTTCCCAACCGATAAAACGACTATGAGTCACAAAACGGTACTATACAGTTTGAAATAACGGTACAGTGAGCTGGAAATCTTCCAAGCAAGATACTGTTACCGAATAAACAACAAATACGGGTTATTGCTGCAGCTGAGACAGCAATAGAAGACATTTGGGTCGATAACAAATCTAATTAGATTAGATATAGTTCTCTTAGCAGCTGAGCTAGGCTACATCACATGCTAACTATGTGACAAAGGAGATTGCTCTCTTATCATTTGTGATTAGATCACCAAGATGTATAAATGATAGGAGGTCCTTATGATTTATTCCTGGATTGAGAATGATATGAGACAGTATCAGTCCACGAAGGATAAATCATTAAATATCCCTAGTCAGAGTATTATCGAGATTGGACATCGATAATGCGCAAAAGACTAGTATTACACTTGTGCGCGTTTGTGAGGGCACAACGACATAGTTCTCATATATTTGGGTATAGGATACTCATGCAAGTGTAATAGGAGGTTTTGTTTTACCGATGGTACGGGAAACAGCTTCGCTCTGGATAGACCCCCTCAGAATTCCTTTGGTAGTATGACTATGTGTCTATGGAAATCCGAAATCAGGGTAGGTGTATTTGGTCTTAACCTGAGACTTGCACCGCTAATACTTGCGACAATCAATATACTTTGGTTTTGGTCGTCCAGGGCTTTAGCAGGTTCTGTGTATGCCTCTGCTGGGTATATTGAGAATCGTAGTGTGTTGGGTATGATGTCAAGACAGAAGTATCACTCCAGTCATATGGAAATGATGATCACTTAGGGATACAGAAAGTTCTCTAAAGGGTTGCAACCATCGGGATAATATAACTTGGTCATGATTATCCGATAATTAAGTGACTAGTTGCTCGTAATCTGATATATACTTTGTACGGGGCAGACACTGTACCAGCCCCAGACCTTGCATGTGATAATCCGATACTGGATCGAAATACGCAATACTACGTATACTACGCCTGATATAGATCCTTATATTCATGTAAAGATATTTCTGGAGAATTGGGTAGGCATGGCGCTTTGCTAGAAGCCAACCTTGTCTTGTAAATCGATACAAACGTAGTACTAGGGACTTACGTGTTCGTATAGTCTGACGACCCTATTTACTGCCAACATATCCGGGGATCTCATGGGTCGCTTCCCGAAGATTCACCGGTGACGAATGACTCGCACTTTTATTAATCTGAGATTAATTTGATGAGAGAGAAAATTAATCTGGGATTAATTGCGGAGATATTTTATCTGGGATAAAATATTATTTAAAGAGAGATAACGATTAATTTGGAATTAATCAATAAATTAATATACTCGATATATTAAACGAAATTGGATTTCGACGCGGAATTAAAATTAGATTTTAATTCTGGCGAACGAGTTAATTTAGAATTAATTCGTTAGCGACGTGGATAGTGATTTCGCTACGCATAATCATTTAATTGCGTCGCAACAGAAAATTTGTTAATTTGGAATTAGCGAACCCGAGCCCGAGATTGTTTGCGAGTGCATTCGCATTTCAAATTCGAATGCGGCACGCAAGTAAAATCAAGCGTCAAATCGCTAGTCGCATCAAGCGTCAAATCATTAGTCACTTTGAGTGATGTGACAACTTGTCACTTGATTGATTGAGTGATGTGACTTGATGTGAGTTGATGGAAAGCATTTATTGATTGACTTTTTGAAAGCAAAAAAATAAGGAAATGAATTTGGAAATGAATTTAAGTGTATTAGATACACTTTCCACCAACTAACCACACAATTCTCTCTTCTCTTTCTTCTCTTCATCTCACGCCCACAAGGGCTTTTCTTGCTTCTATTTTCTGCCCAGAAAATCGAGAGCAATGAGAAGCAAAAGTGTGGTGATTTTGTGGCAAAATCATCAAGAGCTAGCACTCCGAGAGACATGTGAAGGTGATAGGGAAGTCCACCCATGAGCATGGAAGTTTATCACAAAGCTTGGAGCTTCAAGGACCATTCCATGGCCGAATTTGAGGACTGCATTTTCAGCCACTGCCGAATGCACCAAGGAGGCAGAAGTAAAGTTTTGTTGTCCATCGCGTCACTCAACCGATCGATGTGAGTATTCCGTAACTCCCCCGTGATGTATTCGCACATGTGGTTTCTTGCTTGTTATTTGATCTTGGGATGCTTAGAATATTCCAACAGTTTGGTAGGCCCATAATGCATCATCTAGTTTTGTTGAACAGTCCCTCATTGTTGATCAAACGGTTTCTCTATGATTCTCTTTATCTCCCAGGTTGAAACCTCAACCTGTCCATTTGACTGTGGATGGTAAGCAGTGGCAACCTTGTGAGTAACTCCGTATTTGGATAAGAGTGCATCGAAGTATCTGTTGCAGAAATGTGAGCCACCATCGCTGATGATTGCACGAGATGTTCCAAACCGAGCGAAAATATTCTTTTTAAGGAATTTGATCACCACTTTTGAATCATTGGATGGCAGTGCAATTGCTTCGACCCATTTGGAGACGTAGTCTACATCAACCGGGATGTACAAGTTTCTTAATGATGGAACAAAGGGTCTCATGAAATCTATACCCCACACATCGAATATTTCCACTTCTAGAATGTTTTGCAACGGTCCTTCGTTTCTCCTGGAAATATTTCCCGTTCTCTGGCACCTGTCACATTGAAAAGCAAAAAGATAAGCATCTTTAAAAAGAGTGGGCCAAAACAAACCTGATTGAAGGACTTTTACTGCTGTTTTATTTCCGCTTAAGTGTCCACTATATGGTGATGAATGACAGTGCTGCAAAACACTGTTGACTTCCTCATGTGGAACACACCGTCTCAATAATTGATCAGTACAATGTTTGAACAGGTACGGTTCATCCCAGACATAGTGCTTGACTTCTTTGAAGAACTTCTTCCGTTGCTGAGTTGTCCATTCCAACGGCCATTTTCCTGATACAATGTAGTTGACATAGTCAGCATACCAAGGGACTTCCAGTTGTTTCATGGCAAACAACTGTTCATATGGAAAAGTTTCTTTGACTGATAGTTCTTTTCCAGCTGTGTTTCTCCATTCTCAAGCCTCGATAGATGATCTGCCACCTGGTTTTCTATCCATTTCCTGTCTCGAATTTCTACATCAAATTATTGCAGAAGAAGTATCCAACGAATCAATATGGGTTTGGCATCTTTCTTTGTGATCAGATATTTGATTACTGAATGATCTGTGTAGACCACCACTTTGGGACCCAGCAGATAGAAGCGAAATTTGTCAAAAGCGTACACAACTGCGAGCAACTCTTTTTCAGTGGTTGTATAGTTGAGTTGAGCTTCATTCAGAGTTCTACTGGAGTAGTAAATGGTGTGGAAAATCTTTGCTTTACGTTGTCCCAAAACTGGCACCTACAACAAAATCACTAGCATCACACATTACTTCAAATGGAAGGGTCCAGTCTGGTGCTACAATGATGGGGCAAGAAATCAGCTTCTGTTTTAAGATCTCAAAAGCTTCCTGGAATTCTTTGGTGAAGTTGAAAGGCACATCCTTCTCCAGAAGATTACAAAGAGGTTTTGCAATCTTGGAAAAGTCTTTGATAAATCTCCTGTAAAAACCTGCATGTCCGAGAAAGCTCCGAATCCATATGACAAATGTTGGTGGAGGTATTTTTTCAATTGTTTCAATCTTTGCTTTGTCTACCTCTCGATTCCTTTTGTGATATCTGGTGTCCAGAACAATGCTGATCGGCGTAAACACACACGTATAACGCAAGCGCACGTATCGTTCAAGTAGTATAAAAATATCGATCCCACGAGGACTTAATTCCTACTGTTGTTATTAATTGTTGAATCTATTTATTTACAAATATCTAATTAAATGGAGAAGAGAATGATTGTTTGATTGGTTTAATGTGGTTTTACAAAATAAATAAATAAAAAGACAAAAGAAAATACTAAGGAAAATAACAAAGGACACAAAGATCTAGGGTTGTCTGAATCATTCTAATATCATTTAAAAGATGAAGTGGTTATTTTATGTTTGTGTAATAAATCAGTTTACTAACCTAGAACACTAAATTATGCAAAAGCCTCTGTCGATGGTCAGACGCAAATACCCAGTTTAACCCATTGAACCATATGTCTATGTCAACCAAATTATCTGGATTCATTAAGTTTAAGTTCCAATTATGGCTACCCCCGCCCGACAGGTATATTCCTATCCTGTAAGGAAATCTATTAAAGGGTTATCTATCCTCAAGGAAGATCGTGGGCTATTAAGTCTAAGGCTGAAACCTAAAATCCCTATGTCTAGTTCATTTTAGATTTACCACATCAATCTTATTGGTGATCAGACAACAAGAAGCATTAAGCTTAAGACTTAATAAGTAAACCTTTAAATTACCCAACTATAAAATAACCCCTTATAAACCGGTGATATTAGAATTCATCACCCCCAGATAACTAACACATAACTAGGGCTAGTAACAACTTAAAAGTAAAAGACATAAAGTAAAAATACTGAAAAGTAAAAGACATAAAGTAAAACTGAAAAGTAAAATAAAATAAAATGCTAAGGTAAAAGGAATTACTTTTACTACTACTAATTTAGATATCTCCCATAAAATAATATATAAACTTGTGATAATAATACAACCACCATATAGGCGGTATCCTGATTAAGTCAAATTAAGTCCAACCAGCCATAAAGGCGGAACCAAAATTAAATTACCAACCGACCAATCTGGCGGTATCCTTTATTAGTCAGTTTTAAACCAGATTAAAATGAATTACCAACCGACCAATCTGGCGGTATCCTTTTTAAGTCAATATTTTAAATAGTGAATATATTATTTTTAAGGGAGATTAATCTAAATAGTAACAGTAAAAGAATTACCTTTCACCCTAGCTGGGGAGTTACCTCCTCATGGTAAATAGTAAAAACTGTAAAAAGTAAAAAGTAAAAATTAAATTACTATTATTACAAAACGTAATTAAAATTATTTACAACTAAAAAAAAAATAAAAAAAAAAACTAAAAACTAAAGAATCTAGAGAGAGAAACTCTCTCTTTAGAAGGATTGAAGAGAGAGGAAGGTGCAATGAATTCTGAAATCTCGAGCTCAATTTATAGGCCTCGGTAGGATCCAGCGTCGCGACGCCAGGTCCTCAGCGTCGCGACGCCGGATTTGTCGACGTGGCACGCTCTGGTTCGCTGGTTTGAAGATTCTGGATAAGATGATAAGGTGACACGTGGCAGAGTGGTTGGGCTTCAATTATTGTGACACGTGGCGGGTTCTGATTGGTCGCTGAGATTCTTATCCGCCACATGTCAGATAAGGATAGGATACTCAATTATTGGCGGTGACGTGGGAAAGAGACTGTCGGCACCATAGAATTGCGACACGTGTCACTTCCTGATTGGCTGATGATGATGTGGCACGACACGTGGCAATTTGACTCGTTGACTTGCTGACGTGGCTGATGACATGGCGACGACGTGGCGACACGTGGCGATGATGACTGTCGGCACCGTAGGATGCTGACACGTGGCACGGCGCATGTTAGCAGATCGGCTGTGATGGTGACACGTGGCACGGCGCATTTTAGCAAAGTCAAACTTTTCTCAGATTCTGATTTGTGGACCCGGCGCACGTTAGCACTGTTCGGCGCATTTTAGACGTCGCGACGCGGAAGTCTGGGCGTCGCGACGCGCAAAAGACCAAAATATCCCTGTTGACGCATTTTTGTCCGTTTTTGCCCCAAATTGCCTCCAATGCTTTCCAAACTTTATTTATCTACAAAATAACACAAAACATATCAAAACGTTCACAAAACTCAAGAAACTATACAAAATATTAGGTCAAATGAGTGGGAATAAGTGATATAAATACCACTCATCACACCCCCAAACCTAACATTTTGCTAGTCCTCGAGCAAAACATAAAATAAAATAACATGAAAATAAATTAACTAAGCCACTTTCGTAGGGATCACATTGCATTTAGCGTATGCAACAAGCCTTTAAACCCCTAGGTGTCCCTAGTGGACGAGTTGTAGTCTCGTGAGGGCTTACAGCAATGATACCCACAAACATTTTACAAAAGTAAAAAGTTAGTTAAAACTAATGCACACAAAAGCAAAAAGACAAGCGAAAAGAGAATAAAGATGTTAGTGACTAATCAGGTGAAACTTCTACTCCAAGTTACTAGTTGTTTTGTTTTTTATTTTAAATTACCGAATAAGTAAATTCTCCGATTATTTTTACCATTCTTCATATACACAGCCAACAAAATATTAATCAACTCATTTTTGCCCACAACAGTCATAAGTGCAGTTGATAAGAGAGTAATATTTTTGTCCTAAAGTTCTATCAGATTTCACACCTTTTTTAGCAGCAATGGAATAATTTTTCTCATTTTTCTGATTTTTCTTTGATTTTTCTCTATTTTTTTTTATATACAATATCTTCCATCTATGTACGAGTGTTGGGTCGGTGGCTCCCAAACCAGTTGGCTTTAGGGCACCAGGTGTTAAGACACCCCTACGGACTTAATTACTCAGACTTCAGATATATATATTTTTTGCAGCATCTTTGATCCATGTAACGAGCTTTGGGCCAGTGACTCCCAAACCAGTTGGTTTTAGGGCACTAGGTGTTAAAACACCCTTACAGACTTAATAACTCGGATCTCAGACGTTTTTTTTTTTTTTTTTTTTACTCCACTGCTTTTTGAGATGCTTCCTCCTCCAATTAAACTAGAGCACTGAATATTACAAACTTTTCAATTTTAGCTCATGTCCGTATGTTACTATATATGTTGATAATATTGCTCACTGAGCATATGAAGATCCATTTTAGTCCGTTTTAAGGAGAATTCACAAATTAAATAATTCAAAATGAAATAAACAAAAATTAACTTGTTTCGAAAATAGGCTTGAGATACGTCTCAGGAGTGGAAACTCCTTACTCGGCTATCTCTATCTCTACCAATTTCACTTTTTTTAGTCAAAATAAAAACACAAAAACACAAAAAATTTTGTAATTTTTTGAAAATTTTTCAATTTTTTTGTATTTTTCGAAAAATTTTGGACTAAAAATAAAAACAACATACAAACTAAAAACAAGGTACTAATCAACTAATTTCCTCCCCCAAACCTAAATGAGACATTGTCCCCAATGTCTTAAACAGTAAAAGGAGAGTTAAGAAGGTTACCTGGTTAGCTGAAATCTACAGACAGGAAATTAAAGGTTAAGATCCAGATTAATTCGACGCCTCTTACCACGATCGTCCTCGGACCAATTTATCTTTGAAAGATAGGGTCAACTTGTGGTTCATAGGCTATGAGTTGGTCTATTAGATCCGGAGCAGTTCTGGCAGTGAAGAGGAGTTCTTTCATAGGTTTTGACACGAACCCATTTCTCCGAGCATCATCAAGAAACACACAAAGAAAATCATAAAATCCATCAACGTGAGCAGTCCAAGCGGTTTCTGGTGTATGTTCAGGTTCGCCCAAGATAGTACTATAAAAATTTCCTCCAATGTACCCAAGCCACCTGGCAAAGCGATAAAAGCATCAGCACGGTTAATCATTTCTACCAATCGTTCAGACATACCTGGCACGATCAGTTCTCTCCGTTTGATGATCCAATAAGATTTGCCTCTGCCAAGGGTTTTGGGATGATTCCCAAAACATGACTGCCTCCTTCCTGTACAGCCTTTGAAACGATCCCCATAAGTCCAAGATTGCCTCCGCCATATATTAAGTGCATATTCCTTGCTGCTAAGACTCGACCCAATTCCTGTGCTGCTTCTACGTATTGTGGTTTAGTAACCAACACTACTACGCGCAAAACACACAGATGTTTTCAACTCGTCTTCTTGAAGTGGCTTCCATTTTTTTTTATGTTTTTCTTTTTCAACAATCAGGATGCCTTCAAAAGTGTAATGACGGGCTGAATTTATAGTACCTGAAAAAGGGGGTGAGTAATAATAGCACTAATATCTTCCCAGAGGACGATTGTTAGCTAAACAACAAAAGAAATCGTGAAAGGTCAAAAAGTCTGGATCCTGTCTACGAAAATAAAGATAATTACAATAGAAAAGCGAATCAAAGCAATAATTAAGACAACGGAATTGTGTACGCAATACGCTACCTTTGTATAAAATTCATTAGGATGTGTCTCAAGATTTCATTCCTTATTCAGCCATCGCTAATGAATTGTTTTCATTTTTGCCAAACACCATTCCTTCTGTCTAAAAATGCTCCGTTTGTGCTTTTCCCTACAAAAATAACACACAAAATTAAAAAAGTTCACACACAAATATGAAAACAAATATTACAACAAATTGCATGGGTTGCCTCCCTGCTAGCGCTAAATTTTTCGTCTTCAGCCAGACGTGACTGAAATTCATCTGTTAAGGAGGTTTCAATGTCGTTTTAGATGTCCGATCAAACAATCCCGTGAGCGTTGCTTTTGAAGGGTCTCTTCCAACGGTAAGGTGGCAAAAAGAGTTTTGTCCCATTCAGTGCTCGTGCCACCTTTTTGCTCCTTGTTGTTCCAGTGGTTCCTGCAAAGAAAGAAAGAAAATCAGGAGGTCTTATATGGTGCTTGACTTGGAATGGAAGTTCCATTCTGTCAAGCTTCTGGGTGATATCTTTGATTTGTACTCCCCAAAACAGCGATGTTTCTCCTGAATGCTCTGGATCTTTATTAAGGTCAGACATTTGCTCCTCCATTTGCTCTGCTTCTTGCTCCACCTTTTCTTCACAGATGTATTGTAAAATTTTTGTATTCAGCTCTTCATCTGTCATCTGTGAAATACATGCTTCAAAATTGTCAACCTGAGGATGCAAAGATGTTTCTGACATTAGGTCTTCATCCTCTGATATGACTGGAATGGATGGTTCAGATAGATCTTCTTCAAACATCATGGTAAAACATGCTCCAAGATCTTCATTTTGAGGATTGAATGTTTGATCCTCCGTTGTTGGTGCAGTTGGTACAAATAGATCAGCTTCATCCTCGTCAGAATCTGAATAATAAAAGTCAAATTGAGACTTTGCCGGTTCGGGCTCCTGAACTGATACCTCTGGTTGTTGATACTGCTCAGCCTCCTCCTCTGTTGAAGTGTCATTGTGAAATGATTGGTACTCGAAGGCTTCATCAGTGTCATCTGAAACTGGTTCTTGAGGTATGTAGTCCTGGTTTTCTGTGAATTGTCTCATTTGATCTGTCATCCTCTGAATGAATTCTGATTGTCTCTGAATACTTTCCAATTGATTCTGGCTTGTTTCAGCATTTCATTTCATCCAACTCAAACATATCTTTGAGCATGTTTAACAACTGATCTTCCTCTGATGGTTCTATTTGTTGATGAAAATCGCATATGGATGGTGGATAAGATGGAAAATGTGATGGTTTTTCATACTTTGAATGATTCTGAAAATTCTGCCACTCTGAAAGGTATATACATTGATCGCTCGGGTGGTTACCATCACATATTACACATCTCCCCATTTCGTTCTGTTGAGCAAATGTGGTATTGTTTGGTTCTGGCATCCAGTGATAATTGTTGGGCTGGACAACAGGCCTCAGAAAACCGGACTGTTGCTCCCAGATGTGGGGTGTATCTTCTTGTAAAGCTCGTAATCTTCTCAATCTCCCAGTAGTGTTCCATTTTTCAATCACCTGAAAAAAAATGAAATAAAAATTACAGATAAAGATAAAGAAAATTAGATACAAGTAAATTGGATAGCTTCAAAATTAACAACTCAAAATATAAGTCCCCGGCAACGGCGCCAAAAACTTGACCGGCGTAAACACACACGTATAACGCAAGCGCACGTATCGTTCAAGTAGTATAAAAATATCGATCCCACGAGGACTTAATTCCTACTGTTGTTATTAATTGTTGAATCTATTTATTTACAAATATCTAATTAAATGGAAGAGAATGATTGTTTGATTGGTTGAATGTGGTTTTACAAAATAAATAAATAAAAAGACAAAAGAAAATACTAAGGAAAATAACAAAAGACACAAATCTAGGGTCGTGAATCATTCTAATATCTTAAAAGATGAAGTGGTTATTTTATGTTTGTGTAATAAATCAGTTTACTAACCTGGAACACTAAATTATGCAAAAGCCTCTGTCGATGGTCAGACGCAAATACCCAGTTTAACCCAATTGAACCATATGTCTATGTCAACCAAATTATCTGGATTCATTAAGTTTAAGTTCCAATTATGGCTACCCCCGCCCCCCCCGACAGGTATATTCCTATCCTGTAAGGAAATCTATTAAAGGGTTATCTATCCTCAAGGAAGATCGTGGGCTATTAAGTCTAAGGCTGAAACCTAAAATCCCTATGTCTAGTTCATTTTAGATTTACCACATCAATCTTATTGGTGATCAGACAACAAGAAGCATTAAGCTTAAGACTTAATAAGTAAACCTTTAATTACCCAAACTATAAAATAACCCCTTATAAACCGGTGATATTAGAATTCATCACAACCCCAGATAACTAACACATAACTAGGGCTAGTAACAACTTAAAAGTAAAAGACATAAAGTAAAAATACTGAAAAGTAAAAGACATAAAGTAAAACTGAAAAGTAAAATAAAATAAAATGCTAAGGTAAAAGGAATTACTTTTACTACTACTAATTTAGATATCTCCCATAAAATAATATATAAACTTGTGATTCTTTCTCCAACCACCATATAGGCGGTAACCTGATTAAGTCAAATTAAGTCCAACCAGCCATAAAGGCGGAACCAAAATTAAATTACCAACCGACCAATCTGGCGGTATCCTTTATTAGTCAGGTTTAAACCAGATTAAAATGAATTACCAACCGACCAATCTGGCGGTATCCTTTTTAAGTCAATATTTTAAATAGTGAATATATTATTTTTAAGGGAGATTAATCTAAATAGTAACAGTAAAAGAATTACCTTTCACCCTAGCTGGGGAGTTACCTCCTCATGGTAAATAGTAAAAACTGTAAAAAGTAAAAAGTAAAAATTAAATTACTATTATTACAAAACGTAATTAAAATTATTTACAAAACTAAAAACTAAAAATAAAAAAAAACTAAAAACTAAAGAATCTAGAGAGAGAAACTCTCTCTTTAGAAGGAATTGAAGAGAGAGGAAGGTGCAGAATGAAATCTCGAGCTCAATTTATAGGCCTCGGTAGGATCCAGCGTCGCGACGCCAGGTCCTCAGCGTCGCGACGCCGGATTTGTCGACGTGGCACGCTCTGGTTCGCTGGTTTGAAGATTCTGGATAAGATGATAAGGTGACACGTGGCAGAGTGGTTGGGCTTCAATTATTGTGACACGTGGCGGCTTCTGATTGGTCGCTGAGATTCTTATCCGCCACGTGTCAGATAAGGATAGGATACTCCAATTAAATTGGCGGTGACGTGGGAAAGAGACTGTCGGCACCATAGAATTGCGACACGTGTCACTTCCTGATTGGCTGATGATGATGTGGCACCGTGGCAATTTGACTTGTTGACTTGCTGACGTGGCTGATGACATGGCGACGACGTGGCGACACGTGCGATGATGACTGTCGGCACCGTAGGATGCTGACACGTGGCACGGCGCATGTTAGCAGATCGGCTGTGATGGTGACACGTGGCACGGCGCATTTTAGCAAAGTCAAACTTTTCTCAGATTCTGATTTGTGGACCCGGCGCACGTTAGCACTTCGGCGCATTTTAGACGTCGCGACGCGGAAGTCTGGGCGTCGCGACTCACAAAGACCAAAATATCCCTGTTGACGCATTTTTGTCCGTTTTTGCCCCAAATTGCCTCCAATGCTTTCCAAACTTTATTTATCTACAAAATAACACAAAACATATCAAAACGTTCACAAAACTCAAGAAACTATACAAAATATTAGGTCAAATGAGTGGGAATAAGTGATATAAATACCACTCATCAAATGCCTTCATGTACCATGAAATGGCATTTCTCCCAGTTGAGTACCAGGTTTGTATCTTCACACCTTTGTAACATCTGTTCCAGATTTGACAAGCAATGGTCAAAAGAATCTCCAAACACAGAAAAGTCATCCATGAATACCTCCATACTCTGCTCCAGCATATCTGAGAATATGGCCATCATCCAACGCTGAAAAGTGGCGGGGGCATTACATAATCCAAATGGCATCCTGCGGAAAGCAAAAGTACCATAAGGACATGTAAAGGTCGTTTTCTCCTGATCTTCTCGGGCGATGGCAATTTGATTGTACCCTGAATATCCATCCAGAAACCAATAGAATTCATGTCCCGACAATCTGTCTAACATCTGGTCAATGAATGGTAGCGGAAAATGGTCTTTTCTCGTATCTTGGTTCAGCTTCCTGTAGTCCATGCATACTCTTCATCCAGTCACCGTTCTTGTTGGAATCAGCTCGTTCTTTTTATTGGTGACCACAGTAATTCCTCATTTCTTTGGCACACACTGCATAGGACTCACCCAACTACTGTTTGAGATGGTGTAAATGATGCCAGCATCCAACCATTTGATTATTTCTTTCTTTACGACTTCCTACATGATTGGATTGAGTCTCCGTTGATGCTCCACTGTGGGTTTGTACTTATCGTTCATCAGAATCTTGTGCATGCAAAATGATGGACTAATGCCTCGAATGTCTGCTATAGTCCAGCCAATGGCTCTTTTGTGTTCTCATAATACTCTCAGTAGCTTTTCTTTCTGCTCTAATGTTAGTGAAGAAGAAACAATAACAGGTAATTCAGAAGTGTTTCCAAGAAATGCATACCTGAGATGGCTCGGAAGTAACTTCAGCTCCAGCTGTGGTGGTTCTTCAATCGAAGGCTTGATTCGATCTTTCTTTGGCAGTTCCAAGCTTTCAACTGTTGGTGTTGATTTGAATCAGAATGGTTTGTCAAGGTAGTTGATACATTCCAGGATTTCAGCATCTAGCTCGATGTCAGTCATGTTGGTGATGCAAGCTTCAAGTGTATATGTGGTATTTGGCTCAGTATCCTGAACGATACTATCAACAACATCAACTCTGAAGCATTCTTCTTCATTTTCATCGCTCGGGAATTTCATGGCTTTGAAAACATTAAAGGTCACTTCTTGGTCCTGCACTTTCATGGTCAGTTCTCTTTTTTGCACATCAATCACAGTTTTACCTGTAGCTAAGAATGGTCTCCTGAGAATGATAGGTATTTCTTTGTCTTTTTCCATGTCAAGGATGATGAAATCTGCTGGGAGGATTAGTTTGTCGACTTTGACCCGCACATCTTCAACAACCCCTCTTGGAAAATGCGAGTGTTCGATCAGCAAGTTGCAACGAGACTGAGGTATGCATTGCTTCTCCAATCTGCAGTTTCCTGTAAATAGAAAAAGGCATCAAGTTAACACTGGCTCCTAAATCACATAAAGCCTTACCGATGTAATGTTCTCCAATGGTGCATGGGACAGTGAAACTGCCAGGATCTTTCAACTTCGGGGGAAGTTTCCTCTGAATGATGGCGCTGCATTCTTCCGTTAATGCTACTGTCTCGTAGTCTCCCAATCTCTGTTTTCGTGAAAGAATATCTTTCATGAATTTGACATAGCTGGGCATTTCTTCCAAGGCTTCTGCAAATGGAATGTTGATATGCAGCTTTTTGAAAACCTCCAAGAAACGAGCAACTGCTTGTCCAGTTTGTTTTTCTGAAGTCACTGAGGAAAAGGTAGAGGTGGAATGATCTGATCTTTTTCTTTTTCCTTTGCTTCTTTTTCCTCCATCTGTGGAACTGCATCTTTTGGAATTTCCTCAATTGTTGCCTTGATTCCAACATCTTTGTTGATCTCAGTACCGCTTTTCAAAGTAATGGCTTGAATTTGCTCCTTCCCTCGGTTCCTTGGATTTGGTTCTGTACCTTGTGGTCTGTAACTCTGAGCATTGGCCAGTTGTCCGATTTGATTCTCCAGTGCTTTGATGGAAGCTGATTGGCTCTGAAACATAGCATCGTACTTTTTTAACTGAGTCAACTTCTGCTATTCCTGGTTCATTTGTTTGCTCCTGGCCTTTGTTCTGTTGCTGGAATCCAGGTGGTGGATAGTTCTGTTGTTGGAATCCAGGTGGTGGATTGTTCTTTTGCCCTGAATTGTTGCTCCATGAAAAATTAGGATGATTCCTCCACCATGGGTTGTAGGTGTTGGAATATGGATTGTTCCTATGTCTGTTGAAATTGTTGACATAATTCACCGTCTCTTCAAGTTGGTTTGGTTCTGGTGCTCCTTCATATGGTGAACTTGTGGATCCAATGGTAAGAGTCTCAATGAATTTGCATATCTGATCCAGCTTGGTGTTGACTGCTGTATTGGCTCAATTTTCATAAATTCCTGCAATTCTTTGGATCATGCTCCTTTCTGTTGGCCACAAGGAATTATTGTTGGCCATTTCTTCAATTGGGTCCCAGGATTGATCTTCTCATTTTGCCATTAAAGCTCCTCCAGCAGCAGCATCGATTGTGGTTCTCATTATTCCAGAAAGTCCATTATAGAAAGTTTGGACTTGAAGCCATTTTGGAATCTCATGGTGAGGACATTTCCAGAGCAAATCTTTGTATCTTTCCCCAGCTTCGTAGAGAGTTTCTTATTCTTGTTGTAAAAAGTATGTGATGTAATTCCTTAGCTTTCCAGTTCTGGCTGGTGGAAAGTACTTTGTAAGAAATTTGGTGGCTAGATTGTTACAAGTTATGATGGAACTTGCTGGTAGTGAATGTAGCCAGGCTTTAGCTCTGTCCTTCAAGGAGTATGGAAAAACACGTAGTCTCATTGCTTCTTCAGCTTATCGGTTGTAATTGAAAGTGCCGCAAACTTCCAGGAAGTTGCTGATGTGGGTATTAGGGTCTTCAATTGCATTTCCTCCAAACTGCGATGACTGCTGAATCATCTGAATACATGGTTTGATGTCACCCGTATTTGCTGGTAAGAGAGGAAGTACAATACAGGAAATGAGTCTGTCAACCACCGGAATGGTTCTGTCTCGAATGGGTATTGGTGGAGCAACCTCCAAAGGTTCAGGTTCCATGTTGACTAAATCTTCATGGCCTTCTCGCCTTTCCCTTCTCAACTGTCTGATGGTTCTTTCAATTTTCGGGTCAAGCGGTCGGAGTTCAAAACTTCTGGTTCGTCTCATATAGTTTCTGAGAACCTGAAACACAAGAAAAACAAAAACAATAAGTAAAAAGAAATTAGATACAAGTAAAGGTATCTAACCCTTAAACTAATAGTAAAAGATTAATAAGTCCCCGGCAACGGCGCCAAAAACTTGATCGATGCTTACACACGCGTATAACGCAAGCGCACGTATCGTTCAAGTAGTATAAGAAGTATCGATCCCACGCGGACTTAAAACCTTATATATTAATTTTTATAAGGACAAATGATTACTAGTATCTAACAGATTGATTTTTTGTAAATTGGAATGGTGACTTACAAATTAACTTAAAAACAGGTAAATAAAAATTACGTGAAAGTAGATTAATGAAAATTCAATTTTTATAAAACTATCCAGGGTTGTGATTTATTCCAATATTATTTAAAGATGAAGTGGTTATCTTATAATTGGGTAATATATTGATTTACTAACCTGGAACACTAAATTATGTAAAAGCCTCTTCCGATGGTCAACTACAAATATCTAGTATAACCCAATTGAACCATATGTTTATGTCAACCAAATTACCTGAATTCATTAAGATTAAGTTCCAATTAAGGTTACCCCCGCCCGACAGGTATATTCCTATCCTGTAAGGAAATCTATTAAAGGGTTATCTATCCTCGAGGAAGATCGTGAGTTATTGAGTCTAATGTCTCAAACCTAAAATCCCTATGTCTAGTTCATTTTAAGTTTACCTAATCAATTTTATTAGTGGCCAGTTAATAAAAAGCATTAAGATTAAGACTCAATAAATAAATCTTTATATTATCTAAACTATAATCTAACCCTTATAAACCGGTGATATTGAAATTCATCACAACCCTAGATAACTAACTTAGTTATGACACATAGATAGGGCTAGTAAAAACTTAAAAGTAAAATCCATAAAGTAAAAATTCGAAAAAGTAAATACAGTAAAGTAAATACTGAAAAGTAAATTACAATAAAATAAAATGCTAAGGTAAAAGGAATTACATTTACTATTTACTATTTTAGATATCTCCAATAAAATAATATATAAACTTGTGATAATATTACCAACCAGCCATATAGGCGGTAACCTGATTAATTAAAATTAAGTCCGACCAGCCATAAAAGGCGGTAAGATTTGTCCATGAACCTGCCATATAGGCGGTAAGAAAATTTAATAACCAACCAGCCATATAGGCGGTATCCTTGATTAGTCAGGTTTAAACCAATTTAAATTTAATAGCCAACCGACCAATATGGCGATATTCTTATTAAGTCAAATTTTAAATAGTGAATACATTATTTTTAAGGGAGATTAATCTAAATAGCAATAGTAAAAGAATTACCTTTCACCCTAGCAGAGGGAAGTTACCTCCTTATGGATGAATAGTAAACACTGTAAAAATAAAGAAAGTAAATTACAATTATTATAAAAAGTAATTAAAATTTAATTACAAAACTGAAATTAAAAGAAACTAGAAAGAATACTCCATATTTACATCAAATAAATGAGAGAGAACGGTACAATTGAAACTGAAATCTCGAGCTCAATTTATAGACATCGGTAGGCCATGGGAATCGCGACGCCAAGGGTTTGGGCGTCGCGACGCTGGAACAGTTGACTGGTCTATTCGTTTTGACTTTGACTATTGACGCGGATTTCATCGGCCCAATAAAAATTCGACACGTGCCACGCGGTAAGATTCGGTTCAATGAGAGGATGACACGTGGCCGAATATGATTCGCCGATGATTCAGTCAAATGACAAGATGACACGTGTCACGCGGAGTGTCGGCACCATAAGATTATGACACGTGTCCCGGCGCATGTTAGAGGATCCTCTGTGATGGTAACACGTGGCACGGCACACGTTAGCAAAGTCAACTTTTTAGATTCTAACACGTGGACTCGGTGCACGTTAGCAAGAGACCGGCACACGTTACCAAAATGCCTTTTACCCAATTTTCACTGTTTTGTCCAAATCACCTCCAGAATGTCCTGAAACTTTATTTCTCTACAAAATAACACAAAACACATCAAAATATTCACAAAACTCAAGAAACTATACAAAATATTAGGTTAAATGAGTGGGAAATAGTGATAGATTTACCACTCATCAAACACATCAAAACATTCACAAAACTCAAGAAACTATACAAAATATTAGGTCAAATGAGTGGGAAATAGTGATATAAATACCACTCATCACACCCCCAAACCTAAGATTTTGCTAGTCCTCGAGCAAAACACAAAATTAAGTTAAGTCACTTTCGTAGGGATCACGGTTGCATTTAGCGGATGCGAGAAGCCTTTAAACCCCTAGGTGTCCCTAGTGGACGAGTTGTAGTCTCGTGAGGGTTTACAACAATGATACCCACAAACATTTTACCAAAGTAAAAAGGTAGTGAAACTAATGCACACAAAAACAAAAAAGACAAGAGAAAATAGAATAAAGAAGTTAGTGACTAAACAGGTGAAACTTCTACTCCAAGTTACTAATTGTTTTCTTTCTTTCTAAATTACCGAATAAGTAAATTCTCCGATTATATTTACCATTCTCCATATACACAGCCAACAAAATATTAATCAATCTCATTTTTGCCCACAACAGTCACAAGTGTAGTTGAGAAGAGAGTAATATTTTTGTCCTAAAGTATTATCAGAATTCACACCTTTTTTAGAAATGGAATATTTTTTTTCTGATTTTTCTAATTTTTTCTTTCTTTTTCTAATTTTAATTTTTTTTTTTTATATTCAATATCTTTCATCTATGTAACGAGATTTTGGGCCGGTGGCTCCCAAACCAGTTGGCTTTAGGGCACCAGATGTTAAGACACCCCTACAGACTTAATTACTCAGACTTCAGATATATATATTTATTTGGCAACATCTTTGATTCATGTAACGAGCTTTGGGCCAGTGACTCCCAAACCAGTTTGTTTTAGGGCACTAGGTGTTAAAACACCCCTGCAGACTTAATAACTCGGATCTTAGAAATTTTTTTTTACTCCATCATTTTTTAGATGCTTCCTCCAATTAAACTAGAGCACTGAATATTACAAACTTTTCAATTACAGCTCATGTCCGTATGTTACCATGTATGTTGATAATATCTGCCAACTGAGCATATGAATATTCATTTTAGTCAGTTTTATGGAGAATTCAAAAATTAAATAATTCAAAAGGAAATAAACAAAAATTAACTTATTTCGAAAATGGGTTAAAATACGTATAAGGAGTGGGAACTACTTACACAGCTATCTCTCACCAATTTTACCTTTTAAGTCAAAATAAAAACACAAAAACGCAAAAAAAATTTGTAATTTTTGAAAATTTTTAAATTTTTTTTGTATTTTTCAAAAAATTTTGGACTAAAAATAAAAACATCAAACAAAATAAAATAACAAAACAAAACAAAATACTAGTCAACTAATCCCCTCCCCCAAACCTAAATGAGACATTGTCCCCAATGTCTTAAACAGCAGAAGAAGAGTTTAGAAGATCATACCTGGTTAATTGAAATTATGTGAAAAAATTACCTATTAAGATCTATGTCAAATTTACGCTTCTTACCACGATCGTTATCTAACCAGTTCAACTTGGAAATAATGGGGACCATTTTTGGTTCAAAGGCTAAGATTTGGTCAATTAATTCTTCGGCCTTTGTTGCAGTCAGGAAAATATCATGTACTGATTTTGTGACAAACTCATGTCTTTTGGCTTCCGCAAGAAATACAAACAGAAAATCGAAAAAAAATGTTCAATGTTGAGTAATCCAATAGGCTTGTGAAGAATTTTCAAGTGCGCCCATGATGCCACTGTGAATATCTCTTCAAACGTTCCGAGCCCACCAGGTAAAGCAATAAACGCATCAACAGTATTGACCATTTCAAGGAGTTGTTCAGACATCCCCGAGACAATGCGTTCATCTTCATTTGTTTTTCCGATTATGTGTTCGTCCGCCAAAGTTTTTGGAATGATTCCTAAAACATGACCGCCACCCTCCTGAACGGCTTTTGAAATGCTTCCCATCAATCCAAGATTGCCACCGCCATATACTAGGTGCATATTTCGTTCTGCTATCACTCTCCCCAATTCCTTTGCAGCCTTAATAAACTCTGGTTTTTTTACCAGAGTTGGATCCACAAAAAACACAAACTCGCTTGACTCGCTGCTGTGAAGTTACTTCAATTTTCTCTCTCTTATTTGGATGTATATCTGGATGTGGTGAAGATTGAAATGTAGTGCTGAATTTATAGAACCTGAAAATGGGTGAGTAATAGAAGCACTAGTACCTGCCAAATGACAATTATTAGAAGAACGTTAAAATAAATCGTGAATAGTCAAAAATTTTAGATCTTGTTGGCGAAATTAAAGGAAATAAAAAAAAAAAGAAAATCAAATCAAAGCAATTATTAAGGCAACGGAATTGTGTACGCAATAAGGCACTAGCTTAGTATAAATTCATAAGGATGTGTCTCAATAATTCATTTTTTACTCAGCCATCAAGAATGAATTAGCTCTCTTCTTTGTGATTGCCAAACACCATTCCTTCTCTCTTAAAATGCTTCTTTTATGCTTTTCCATACAAAAATATCACACAATATTAAAAAAACTCTACAACATGTATACACAAAATATGGAAACATAAATTACAACAAATTACATGGGTTGCCTCCCTGCTAGCGCTAAATTTTTCGTCTTTAGCCAGACGTGATTGAAATCCATCTGTCAATGAGGTTTTAGTGTCGTTTTGGATGTCCTAATTAAAGACAATCCCATGAGCGTTACTTTTGAAGGGTCTCTTCCAACGGTAAAATGGTAAAAAGTATTTTGTCCCATTCAGTGCTTGTGCTACCTTTTTAACCTTTGTTGCTCCAGTGGTTCCTGAAAAGAAAGAAAGAAAATCAGGAGGTCTCACTTGAAATATAAGTTCCATTCTGTCAAGCTTCTAGGTGATATCTTTGATCAGTACTCCCCAAAACAGTGATGTTTCGCCTGAATGCTCTAGATCTTCAATAAGGTCAGACATTTGCTCCTCCATTTGCTCTGTTTCTTGCTCCACCTTTTCTTCATAGATATATTTTAGGATTTTCGCATTCAGCTCATCATCTGTCATCTGTGAAATGCATGCTCCATAAGTGTCAATCTGAGGATGTAAGGGGATGTCTGATTTTAGGTCTTCATCCTCTGATCTGAGTGAAATGATTGGATCAGGTAGATCTTCTTCAAACATTTGTGCAATGGACGCTCCAAGATCTTCATTTTGAAGATGGAAAGTTTGATCCTCCCTTGTTGGTGCACTTGGTACAAACAGCTCAGCTTCATCTTCGTCAGAGTCTGAATAATAAAAATCAAATCGAGATTTTGCTAGTTTGGGCTCCTGAACTGATACCTCTGGTTGTTGATACTACTCAGCCTCCTCCTTTGTTAAAGTGTCATTGTGAAATGATTGGTACTCGAAGGCTTCGTCAGTTTCATTTGAAAATGCTTCTTGAGGTTTGTAGCTCTAGTTTTCTGTTAATTGTCTGATTTGATCTGTCAGTCTCTGAATGGATGCTGATTGTCTCTGAATACTTTCGAATTGATTCTGGTATGTTTCAAGCATTGTATCCAACTTTTCGTCTTGTGTCTTGAGTACATTTTTGAGCATGTCAACCATCTGATCTTCCTCTGATGGTTCTGGTCTTTGATGAAAATCGTAGGTAGATGGTGGATAAGATGGAAGATGTGAATCTGTGAAATATGGTGGCTCTTCGTACCTTGATTGATTCTGATAATTCTGCCACTCTGAAATGTATATGCATTGATCGCTCGGGTGGTTACCATCGCATATCACACATCTCCCCATTGTGTTATGATGAGCAAATGTAATATTGCTTTGTTCTGACATCTAGTGATAATTGTTGGGTTGTACAACAGGCCTCAGAAAACCGGACTGCTGCTCCCTGAATTATGGTGTATCTTCTACTAATAAAGCTCGAAATCTTTCAATCTCCCAATAAAGATCATTGTCAACCACCTGAAAAATAAAAGAAGGAAATAAAATTTACAGATAAAAATAAAGAAAATTAGATACAAGTAAATTAGATAGCTTCAAAATTAATAACTCAAGAAAAATAAGTCCCAGTAACGTCGCCAAAAACTTGACTGGCGTAAACACACACGTATAACGCAAGCGTAGGTATCGTTCAAGTAGTATAAAAATATCGATCCCACGAGGACTTAATTCTTATTATTGTTATTAATTATTGATACTATTATTTACAGGTATCTAATTATAGGGAGAATAGAATGATTACTTTTGAATGGTTGAATGTGGATTTGATAAATAAAATACTTAAAGACATAAAAGAAAATACTAAGGAAAATAACAAAAGATTCAAAGAACTAGGGTTGTGACTCCACACAATATTATTGTAAAGATGAATTGATTCTCTTATATATGTGTAATAAATCAGTTTGCTAACCTGAAACACGAAATTATGCAAAAGACTATGTCGATGGTCAGATGCAAATACCAAGTATAACCCAATTGAACCATATGTCTATGTCAACCAAATTACCTGGATTCATTAAGTTCAAGT
Organism: Zanthoxylum bungeanum; assembly: GCA_019454045.1. Classification (NCBI taxonomy): domain Eukaryota; kingdom Viridiplantae; phylum Streptophyta; class Magnoliopsida; order Sapindales; family Rutaceae; genus Zanthoxylum; species Zanthoxylum bungeanum. Next base: position 57,761 of record SKCR01032881.1, read on the forward strand.
TCCAATAGTGGCTACCCACGCCCGACAGGTATATGTCTATCCTGTAAGGAAATCTATTAAAGGGTTATCTATCCTCAAGGAAGATCGCAATCTATTGAATCTAAGGCTGAAACCTAAAATCTCTTTTCCAAGTTCATTTTAAGTTTACCACATCAATCTTATTGGTGATCAGGCACCAAGAAGCATTAAGCTTAAGACTCAATAAACAAACTAAAGAATTACCCAATATATAATTAAATCAATTATTAAGCTTATGAATATTGTGTTTCATCAATTCCCTAGAATAAAAAAAACATTACTAGGGTTAGAGGATTCACATTTAATATTTCATATCTAGGAATCTCACTTATTATAATATATAAATTATTTTCCGCTCTGCAATCTCAGGAATTAGTAATGTTAAACATTTAAAACCAGTCATATATGTGGTAATCCATTTAGTCCAATTACACTAGCCATACAGGTGGTAATTATCTGTCACATAAAGACGAGCCATATAGGCGATAAAGTAATTTATATTTAAACAGACCATATAGGCGGTAATAAAGTTCACCATTAATTAGATTTCGACGCGGAATTAAAATTAGATTTTAATTCGGGCGAACGAATTAATTTAGAATTAATTCGTTAGCGACATGAATAGTGAATTCGCTAGGCGTAATCATTTAATTACGACGCAACGGAAAATTCACTAATTGAGAATTAGCGAACCCGAGCCCGAGTGTGATTGCGAGCGCATTCGTATTTTAAATTCGAGTGCGGCGTCGCAAGTCACATCAAGCGTCAAATCATTAGTCGCATCAAGCGTCAAATCACTTGTCACTTTGAGTGATGTGACTTGACAACATGTCACTTTATTAAAGTGACTTGATGTGAATAATGATGGACTTGACATAAAGTGTAAAAGCATTTTGGAGGGAAAACTTTTTGGATTTTTGGCTCCAAAATTCATTTAATTTATTGGATAAAATTGAATGGAAATTGATTATTATTTTTGGAAAATATATATAATCAATTTTGCTTTACATTTTAAAAAGTTAACAACACATTTTATATCTCATCTCTCTCATGTCTCTCACGCCCAAACCAGTGTATTTCTTCACTGTTTTGAACCATTTTGGCGTGAATAATAAGGGAAGCAATAGTGATTTTCATGGTGATAAATCAAGTGCTAGCACACTTACGAGTCTTGCGAAGGTGGTAGGGAGGTTCGCCCATGAGCCGGGATCCGTCGGACGAGGCTTGGAGCTCCGTTTCGCATCTCAAATTTCTGTTTTTGGAGGCAGTGGACTGCTACCGGTGGGCGTGAATGGCAGTGGCTATTTGGGCTTGATTCGCTCCAAATTGACTCAACCGATCGATGTGAGTATTCCGCTATCTCCGTTGGTGTGTTCACACATTGATTTCATGTCTTGTTTGATCTTGGGACCTAGATTAAAACCAACAATGGCAACAAGAGCTTAGGTTCAAGCATGAAAAATGTAGGGCTTAAAATTGGGTATTTTGGATTTGAGCATGATTTATAAAATTGGATGATTGAGCATGTTTAAATGTTGTTGTATTGAAGATTGATTTGATCAATTTCAAGAAAAAATGTTTAGAACAATTTTCCCCAATTATTTCCTCTTGGCCGAATGTGTATTGATTTTGGTGGTGCTTGGAAATTTTTGATTTTGATTCATTTGATGAGTTGGAATCATTAAGGATAATGTTAATTTGGAACTAATTGGATTGGATTTTGAATTGAACATAAAATCCCTAAATTAATCACCTTGGCCAAATAGGTATATGCCCTTGAATGTCTTGGTATTTTGATTTTGAACATTGGATGTATTGGAATCATTTAGGATGGTGATTTAATGTCGATTGTGGGTTCGATTGGATTGAAACCAAATCGGATAAAAATCCCTCCCTTGGCCGAGACATTAAAAGCATGTAATGGATTTGATTTTTCATTTGTGTGTTGGACATATGATAATGATGAATTGAGAATGATTAATTGGACTAATTTGATGTTTTGGAAATGTTGATTTAGGTGATTAATCATATTATACACTTTAGGTAATTAAATTGCTAAATTGGATTTATGTATTTAATTATTTGAGGCCTTAAAATTGGATTTGGGCTATTAAGTTGTTATGGGGCTTTGTTGTATAAAGTTGGGTTAGGCCAAATGGATTGGATCCAATTGGGCCCAAAACCACTTCCGTTAAGCCCAAAGGCAACTAATGAACCTTTAAAGTTCAATTGGGCCTAATGGGCCAAGATTGATTTATGGGCTTATGGGGTAAATCCCGGATTGGACTTTGGTTATCGGTTTGACCCGAGTTGACCAAAAGTCCACGCCTTAAGAAATCAATTAAAAGCCCATTGGACTTTAATTGAATTGACGTTGGACGTTAATCGGTCTTTGAGACGCGTTACGATTAAATTTGGAATTTAAATCGTAAAAGGTTTATTAAATAAAAGTGTAATATTTAATTTGGAATTGAATAGTGAATTAGTATTAAATACATGTTAAATTAGATTTAATGATGTAGTTTAATTTAATTCAAGAATTCGTACTTTGAGTACTTATTCGCAAAAACGAGTTTGACTCGAACAAAATCAAATCGTTGTTTGAACATTGGATGATCACTTAATTATCAGATTAATTAATTTGATTAGATTGATTGATAGCATGCTTATATGTGTGAATACATGGTTGTGTTGAATGAATAATGTATATCGGATGGATATTAGATGGGTGGGCAATTTTAGAAATTGTTGTAATAAATTCGATTTATTAAATTGGACCTGCGTGTCCAACCTTATCACCTCTATTCTTTGTATTCTCTTCTCACCTATTCCCCTCCATGTAAATGAGGTTTCTTTAGAAGTGTAGTGTAACGGGTAGAAGTAATACAAGTGCTAGCTTGAGTGAGAAAGGGAGAGATTTGATCTAGGATCAATGTGTAAAGTATCCATCCGCATATCATTATTATTTATTTTCATACTCGCTTTATTATGTATTTAGAATGCATGTTTAAGGGTGTATGATGATGAGACCTTAACAAAGATAATTAAATTGGTAGCCAATTTGCACGCGAAAAACCCTCGTTAAATATCAAGCGTTTATTTTCCTTCCATTGAGTGATTCTTACTCAAGATCCGAGATTGGCAGGGGTTGTTGGCCAAAGTCAAGCCCTTGTCCGTCGAAGATGTGTTTTAATCACGAGGCTTTGTTCCATATCGGTGTCGTGTCCAAGTTGTGGTTGTTGGCCAAAGTCAAGACCACTTCTTGTCCATTGACATTGATTACGAAGCTTCCATGTCAATGGGTCTGCGCTTGACTGGGATCACTAGGTTTTGGTGCCAAAGCCAAGGCCTAGTTGATTCAGAGGAAAAAGGTTAGGGTATACATTCGATGTATAGGCATATATAAGATATATGTTTGGGACTTGGATGTCCACCTACTAGATCTAGGAGTTGGATGAGATCCAATTGTCTTCGAGATCTACCTAGTTAATTATCATACAATTTGTTGGCCAAAGTCAAGATTGTGTGATATTTAACGGGATCCTAGCCCACTAGGAAACACGGTTTCCCGAGTACTCGACAGAGGGTTAGAGGCTCGACGAAAAATAGTGGGAGGCAAGTATTGAATTTGCAACATTCGTTCGAATACTCGCTAAACGCGCTCATCTATATTTTACTCGTCATATAATCAAAAGTATTAGTTGGACTAATATTTTATGTTGTTTTAAAAATTTATATAGTTGGACTATATACAAACTCATTCAATAGATAGTTGATTTTATAATTGGATTAAGTAATCAATATTAAAATTATAGTTGATTTTATAATTGGATTATAGTAATCAATATAATTGAATCAATGATAGTTGATTTTATAATTGGATTATAGTAATCGATATTAAAATTATAGTTGATTAAATAATTGGATTATTGTAATCATTATAATAAATAGTACCTTATTAAATTGATTAAATAGTTGGACTATTGAAATCAAGAAAGAATTGAAAAGTTGAATATTTAAAATATATAATCCTTGGATTAAATGTTTTAAATGATTTAATTTTATTGGGAATTAATAATAGGTTACTTTATTGGATAAAATAACTTGTTATATCTAGGCCCATAATTAAGCAAATAAGTAGAGCATAAAATCTTTGGAAGATTTATGTGATGATGACTTTAGTGCTTAATTAATATACTTATCATAAATCTATCTTTAGATTTAAAAGTATTAAATTGCAATTAATAATTCTTAGAGAATTGATTTGACTATCTAGAGGTGAAAAGTCAAAGTTTGCAATTGGGCGTGTTGCACAAGGTGCACATCATTTCGATATTCCGAAACCCAAGGCTTGGCCAAAGGTTTGTGAAATATTGAAAAGATAATAGACATATCCCAAAGTGACTACCATTTGGATATGGAGACACGAAGGAATTAAAGAAAGGGCGAGGCTCTAACTTTAAAAATATTTGTCAAAGTTATGTTCACTACTGGTATTGAAATTAGATTTTAAATACTTAGTGTGGTACATAAAATATATGTATTGATGTTCAGAATCCGCTATGAGCTGGATACTGACTTCAAGCCGAGATTTCTCTGCGAATTGGAAACGGGACGAAAGTCGCTGTTTCGACCGTAGATACCTAAGTTTAAGAAACTACCCTTCGGGTATGTACTTAAATTAGGAACTGTTATAATGTAACTAGTTTGACTAGAGACATTATCTCTATATCAGTGTTTAATCCGTTACGGATAAAACCTTTATATTATAGAACACTAAGTGTTTTATTATATAAAGATGATACTGAGATAAACAATTAGATGTGAATAACAGAATTTATATTTTGAATATAATAAAATATCAAACATATAAAAATGACAAATATATAGCTCAAATTGATTTGATCAATAGAGACTTATTTGTGGCATTGTTGTCTAGGACACAATTAAACGAGACTCGTATATCCACACTTTGAAGAGTGGGTACTAGGACTGATTTGACTCTTTAAATAAGGTCTGCGAATCTAGTTTATTAGGTAAAGTACCTAAAATACTATTTACTTGGTAATAGAATAAGGGCCACCGATCTGTTAGCCCTATTCATGGTGAAGTTAGTGGGCCCAAATCTAGCTAAGCTAGATGTGAACATGAATATTTCGTGACCTTAACGGATGTGGCATCACGTTATGGTTATGTGTTTCTTTTGAAGAACACAGATCGTAAACTTTAGAGTTTCGACACGAAATAAAAAACAGATCGGCTATAGTATTATGCCGCCACGGTAAGACCGTATTGGAAAATACTTAAGCAGTAAGTTTCATATGTACATGAAAGAGTACGTATTCTTTCAAATGAGGACTCCTCCCGAGACACGTCAGTTAGACGGTGTGTCCGAACTAAAACCGAATTTTGTTGGACATGATAAGGTTTATCACGAGTCCGCTCTGAGCTACTGTTTCCTTCTAAAGGATATGTATTACAGTGCAAAACTTATTTAGAATAAGGTTCAATATAATCTGTTTGACAGATGTCATATAGGATATGAACAGGGAAGAAACCAGGTTTCTCATTCCTGATAATTTGGGTATGCCAGGCATAACGTTTGGATGATACCAAACAAAAGACCCAAATTGGATAAGTGCCAATATAGGTTATCCTAAGGGAAACCTTAAGTATGGTACTTGTAAATCTCACATGAGAACAATGTGATTGTTACTCACCATGCGGTTTTTCCTGAGAGGAATACCGATATGCAGTGGTCAGTGGGAGGATAGTGATACTCGATGAAAATCAGAGTAATACTGTTCAAGGCACGAAGTCCTTAATGGAACACAATAGTTCATCTATGATGAATCTATACCATTAATCTTCAAATACACAAGAAACTAGTAGATCGGATAGAGTCAGAAAACAACCTAGGGTATGGGTTTCTGATCTAACCTCATAAAGATGTCAATCTTATGAAGGTATATCCACCGACTACGTTTTGAGGAAGTGATACGAGGTATCGACTCCCTATTATGGAAAAAGTGCCATGAGTCCGAAATGGATTCCATGTATAACAACTATTTTGGATACTAGTTGTTGTACCACAAGGCAATGTGCCTATTGGTACATTAAACGTCTTCAAAGAAGACATACATGGAAGGCAACATACCAACGTACAAAGCTGGGCTTTTGACGGAAAGGTATCGTTATCAATATTGTGTTAATAACGGTTCAACCTTTTACATGTTGCCATGGTAAATCAATTTTGAAGATGCTTGTTGATAACTGCATATTTCATTTAAGAAATGTGTCAATTGCAGATCAAAATCGCTTTCCTTGAAAAGGAAACCTTTTGGAGGATGTTTACAACATTCTGACGATTTTGTATAACCAACAAACGAGGTTTGCGGGTTATTCGATCCATGTTTGGATTGAAGCAAGCATAAGGTTCTTGGAACTGACGTTTTGAAATAATCATAATGGTTTATGATTTGACTCAAAACGAAATAATTCTTTGTATATAGTATATATATATGGAGGTTAGTGGGAGGGCACTGACAATGAAATTCCCATAAAACAATTGGTGAAAGCTTGGCTTTCATAGATATTCTTTCAATAGAAATTCTCCGTATAATTCTGGGGAGTAACAACCTTTATTCAAGGAATAAAGATCTACTGGGATAGATTTGGAGTTTGTTAACACTCTCTGGGAAATTGTACATTTAAAATGTACTTGTATTGGTGTCTCATACGCTTCGAGCATATGGAGTCACGATCAGGTCAATCCAAGAGATAGTCACTGGATTGAACATTAAGAACATCTGTTAGTATCTGAGAGAACTAAAGATGTTGTCTTAAACTATGGAGAAGGAGAACTTGAAGTGACTGGGATCACTGCTGCAAGTTTCCAAACAATTAAATACTACGGTACTATAAAGTTTGAATAACGGGACAGTGAGCTGGAAATATTCCGAGCAAGATAACTGTTGCCGAATAAACAACAAATGCGGATTATTACTGCAGCTGAGGCAGCAATAGAAGCCAATTGGATCGAAAATAAATCTAATTAGATTAGATATAGTTATTTTAGCAGCTGAGCTAGGCGTCAGCACAGGCTAATGAATTAAAGGTCTCATCGACGATCCAGATATATACTTCTATATCATCTGATTCGTTCGGATCACACATCGTGGCGATGTGATGATCGTATAAATCGCGTCAGACGATTATCAAACAAATCCGCTGACGAAAATCTTTCCTCAGCAATTTGAGCGAACCGTACATAGTTCGGGTGTGGGACACTTGAGTGACTGGCTATGTGCCAAGTGGGAGATTGTTGGACAAAATGACCCATAGCGTCACTATTTGTACAGATCATTGTGTTGTTGTAGCAAAATAACTATGTGACAAGGAAATTGCACTCTCATCATTTATGATTAGATCACCATAGATATATAAATGAAGAGAGGTCCCTATGATTAGTTCCTGGACTGAGAATGATATGAGACAGTATCAATCCGCGAAGGATTAATCATTAAATATCCCTAGCCGGAGTATTATCGAGACTGGACATCGATAATGCAGAATAGGCTAGTATTGCACTTGTGCGCGTTGTGAGGGCACAACAGCATAGTTCTCATATATATAAGTGTTGGAGACTTATGCAAGTGCGATAGGAGGTCGTGTTTCACCGATGGTACGGGAAACAGCTTCGCTCTGGATAGACCCTTCGGAATCCCATTGGTATTATGACTATGTGTCTATGGGAGGCCGAAATCAAGGTAGGTGTGTATAGTCTTAACCTGAGACTTACATCGCTAATACTTACGATAATCGATAGACTTTGGTCTTGGTGGTACAGGATTTAACCGGTTCTCTGCGTACACCACTTCTGGGTTTATCAGAGAGTCGTAGTGTATTGGATATGATGTCAAGACGGAAGTATCACTCCAGTCATATTGGAGATGATGTCACGCAGGATACGGTATTAGTGCTCTTAAGTGCTGCGCGGCCATCGAGATATTATGACAAGGTCATGTATATCCGATTATAGAGACTAGTTACCAGACATCCGACATGTGCTTCGTACGGGGCAGACACTTATCCAGCCCCAGGCCTAGCACGTGACTATCCGATACTGGGCCGATATGCACAATACAATCGTATACTACGCTTGATAACAGATCTTAATTTCTTAAATGGATATGTCCGGATAATTGGGAAGACTTGGTGCTTTGCTAGGAGTCGACCTTGTCTCGTAAATCGGTAGAACGTAGTACTTGGTACGTACGTGATTCGGATACTCCGACGACCGTATTTACTGCCAACTTATCCGGGGATCTCATGGGTCGCTTCCCGATAATCCACCGATGACGCACAACTCGCACTCTTGAATAATCTGGGATTATATAGAAGAAAGAGAAAATTAATCTAGGATTAATTACAGAGATATTTTATCTAGGATAAAATATCGTCTAGAGAGAGATAACGATTAATTTGGAATTAATCGATTAAATTAATATATTCGATATATTAAATGAAATTAGATTTCGACGCGGAATTAAAATTAGATTTTAATTCGGGCGAACGAATTAATTTAGAATTAATTCGTTAGCGACATGAATAGTGAATTCGCTAGGCGTAATCATTTAATTACGACGCAACGGAAATTCACTATTGAGAATTAGCGAACCCGAGCCCGAGTGTGATTGCGAGCGAATTCGTATTTTAAATTCGAGTGCGGCGTCGCAAGTCACATCAAGCGTCAAATCATTAGTCGCATCAAGCGTCAAATCACTTGTCACTTTGAGTGATGTGACTTGACAACATGTCACTTTATTAAAGTGACTTGATGTGAATAATGATGGACTTGACATAAAGTGTAAAAGCATTTTGGAGGGAAAACTTTTTGGATTTTTGGCTCCAAAATTCATTTAATTTTATTGGATAAAATTAAATGGAAATTGATTATTAATTTGGAAAATATATATATCAATTTTGCTTACATTTTAAAGTTAACAACACATTTTATCTCTCATCTCTCTCATGTCTCTCACGCCCAAACCATGTATTCTCACTGTTTTGAACCATTTTGGCGTGAATAAAAGGGAAGCAAGAGTGATTTTCATGGTGATAAATCAAGTGCTAGCACACTTACGAGTCTTGCGAAGGTGGTAGGGAGGTTCGCCCATGAGCCGGGATCCGTCGGACGAGGCTTGGAGCTCCGTTTCGCATCTCAAATTTCTGTTTTGGAGGCAGTGGACTGCTACCAGTGGGCGTGAATGGCAGTGGCTATTTGGGCTTGATTCGCTCCAAATCGACTCTACCGATCGATGTGAGTATTCCGCTATCTCCGTTGGTGTGTTCACACATTGATTTCATGTCTTGTTTGATCTTGGGACCTAGATTAAAAACCAACAACATGTTCTTTGTTATCTTGAGATATTAAGAACGAGTTTCTTATTCATGGAGAATATAGTCTGCAACCATAAGGTCTGATTAGTGTTTGAGTCTAATTATGAGATAACGGTCTAATATCATAAAGAGTCAGAAAAGATATAGTGGGAGTGTCACAAATGATTGTAATGTATGAGTGGAATTAGTGTGCAACTTATGAAGTATAACTTATGAAGTTGCAAATGACTTTATAAGATTAAAGATTTGATATTGGTGTTGTGTTTGCGATTGTCGGCATAGTATTTTGGACTTGATCCCTAAATACTTGGACAATTCAGTAGTTATAGCACAATATTGATATCGCATCTGAGTCATATTTATGTATAACTTAGGTTATACAAAATATGAATGGCGCTAGTTAAAGGAAATGTTTTGGGTTTGTTGGACAAACTCAATATTTATAGCAGCTTACTTGATGTTGTTGCCTCCTCTTGATGCTAGATCAGCTCTTGAGGACCATGCATATGTGATACATATTTAGATGTGTAATGATATCATGGATTGGCACTAGAGCAAGTGATGAATTGTTAGGGTTGGTGCTCGAGTGCCAATCCGGGTCGTAGTCATCATGTCCGATTCATGAATACGAACAATTCCTTTCCATAATATTTTTGGAATTAATCAAGTCCACAAGATCACAAAACAATGCATAAAATCACATATGAACACATCAAAGGAGGTGGCGGAATCAACTCACATTGAATTTCGGTTTGATGCTAGGAAGAACAAGATGCGTTTTTGAGCTCCCTCCAAGCTCGGCAATGGCTTCCAAATGCAGTGGGCTGTGCGGTTTGGATTGGTTTGGTGCTCACCATTTTCGGCCATTGAAGACCACCATTGAAGCTCCAAGCTTCAAGCTTCCATGCTCACAAACTGACTTCCCTATCACCTTTGTATCACTCCTAGAGTGTGCTAGCACTAAGTTTTGAAACAAAATCAAAACTTGTTTCTCATACTTCTTCTCGGCAGAACCAAAAAACGAGAGAGGAAAGATGAAAACGGCTTGAAGCCGAGAGAGAAAAGGGAGGGAAGAAGAAGACCGTGAGTCTTGCATGTTGGAGAGAGAGAATGACTTTAGTTTATATATTTATTTTTTTAATTCATTTTCCAAAAACAAAATAAATATATAAAAACTATTATCATATATATCAAAAGTAAAAAGCAAAGTCTATTAATGCTTTTCTACTTTTCACACATCATTTCTACTTTACTTTAAGTCATATCACATCACTTTAATAAAGTGACATGTTGTCAAGTCACATCACTCAAAGTGACGATTGATTTGACGCATGATGTGATAAACGATTTGACGCTTGATGTGACTTGCGTGCCGCGCTCGAATTCGAAATGCGAATGCGTTCGCAATCACTCTCGGGCTCGGGTTCGCTAATTCCAAATTAACGAATTTTCCGTCGCGTCGTAATTAAATGATTACGCCTAGCGAATTCATATTCACGTCGCTAACGAATTAATTCTAAATTAATTCGTTCGCCCGAATTAAAATCTAATTTTAATTCCGCGTCGAAATCCAATTTCGATTATATATCGAATATATTAATTTTATCGATTAATTCCAAATTAAGTTCTCTCTCTTTAATTAATATTTTATCCCAGATAAAATATCTCCGCAATTAATCCCAGATTAATTTTCTCTCTCATCGAATTAATCCCATATTAATTCTATCTCTCTCTTCTAATTAATCCCAGATTAATCAAAGTGCGAGTAATACGTCATCGGTGAATCTTCGGGAACCGACCCATGAGATCTCCGGATATGTTGGCAGTAAATACGGTCGTCGGACTGTCCGAACACGTAAGTACCTCGTACTACGTTTATATCGATTTACAAGACAAGGTTGGCTTCTAGCAAAGCGCCATGCCTACCCAATTCTCCAGAAATATTCTTACAGGAATATATAGATCTGTATCAAGCGTAGTATACCGTAGTATTGTGTATATCGGCCCAGTATCGGATAATCACGTGCTAGGGCTGGGGCTGGATAAGTGTCTGCCCCGTCCGAAACACATGTCGGATGTCTGGTAACATAGTCTCTATAATCGGATATACATGACCTGGTCACAATATCCCGATTGGTTGCGCAACACTCAAGAGCACTAGTACCGTATCCTGCGTGACATCATCTCCAAATGACTGAAGTGACACTTCCATCTTGACATCACACCCAATACACTACGACTCTCTGATAAACCCAGAAGTGGTGTACACAGAACCGGTTAAAAGCCCTACCACCAAGACCAAAGTTTATCGATTATCGTAAGTATTAGCGATGCAAGTCTCAGGTTAAGACTATACACACCTACCTCGATTTCGGCCTCCCATAGACACATAGTCATAATACCAATGGGATTCCGAGGGGTCTATCCAGAGCGAAGCTGTTTCCCGTACCATCGGTGAAACACGACCTCCTATCGCACTTGCATAAGTATCCAATACTTATATATATGAGAACTATGCCGTTGTGCCCTCACAACGCGCACAAGTGCAATACTAGCCTATTCCGCATTATCGATGTCCAGTCTCGATAATACTACGGCTAGGGATATTTAATGATTAAACCTTCGGGGACTGATACTGTCTCATATCATTCTCAGTCCAGGTACTAATCATAGGGACCTCTCTTCATTTATATATCTATGGTGATCTAATCACAAATGATGAGAGTGCAATTTCCTTGTCACATAGTTAATTTGCTACAACAACACAATGATCTGTGCAAATAGTGACGCTATGGGTCATTTATCCAACAATCTCCCACTTGGCACATAGCCAGTCACTCAAGTGTCCCACACCTGAACTATGTACGGTTCGCTCAAATTGCTGAGGAAAGGTTTTCGTCAGCGGATTTGCTTAATTATCGTCTGACGCGATTTACACGATCATCACATCGCCACGATGTATGATCCGAACGAATCAGATGATATAGAAGTATATATCTGGATCGTCGATGAGACCTTTAATTCTTTAGCCTGTGCTGACGCCTAGCTCAGCTGCTAACAGAACTATATCTAATCTAATTAGATTTATTATCGATCCAAATGGCTTCTATTGCTGCCTCAGCTGCAGCAATAATCCGCATTTGTTGTTAATTCGGCAACAGTTATCTTGCTCGGAAGATTTCCAGCTCACTGTCCCAGTGTTCAATCTTTATAGTACCGCAGTATTTACCGGTTTGGAAACTTGCAGCAGTGATCCCAGTCACTTCAAGTTCTCCATCTCCATAGTTTAAGACAACATCTTTAGTTCTCTCAGATACTAACAGATGTTCTTAATCTTCAATCCAGTGACTATCACTTGGATTGACCCGATTGTGACTCCATATGCTCAAAGCGTATGAGACACCAATACAAGTACATTTTAAATGTACAATTTCTCAGAGAGTGTTACCAACTCCAAATCTAGCCCAGTAGATCTTTATTCCTTGAATAAAGTTGTTACTCCCCAGAATTCTACGGAGAATTTCTTATGAAAGCCAAGCTTTCACCGATTGTTTTATGGGAATTTCATTGTCAGTGCCCTCTCCCACTAACCTCCTTATATACACAAGAATTATTTCGTTTGAGTCAAATCATAAACTATTATGATTATTTCAAAACGTCAGTTCCAAGAACCCTATGCTTGCTTCAATCCAAACATGGATTGAATAATCCGCAAACCTTGTTTGTCGGTTATACAAAATCGTCAGAATGTTGTAAACATTCTCCAAAAGGTTTCCTTTTCAGGAAAGCGATTTTGATTTATAACTGACATATCACAAATGAAATATACAGTTATCAACAAGCATCTTCAAAATGGATTTACCATGGCAACAGGTAAAAGGTTGAACCGTTATTAACAATATTGATAACGATACCTTTCCGTCAAAAGCCCAGCTTTGTACGTTGGTATGTTGTCTACCTTGTATGTCTTCCTTGAAGACGTTTAATGTACCATAGGCACAATGCCTCGTGGTACAACAACTAGTATCCAAAATAGTTGATATACATGGAATCCATTTCGGACTCATGACACTTTGTCATAATAGGGAGTCGATACCTCGTATCACTTCCTTTGTTCTTGTGTATTTGAAGATTAATGGTATAGTTTCATCCTTGATGAATTATCTATGTTCCATAAGATTCAGTGCCTAGAACAGTATTACCCGATTTTCATCGAGTTATACTATCCTCCCATTACCACTGCATATCGGTATTCCTCTTAGGAAAACCGCATGGAGAGCAACAATCACATTGTTCTCATGTGAGATGTATAAGTACTATACTTATGGTTTCCCATAGGATAACCTATATTGGCACTTATCCAATTTGGGTCCTTAGTTTGGTATCATCCAAACGTTATGCCTAGCATACCCAAATGTCAGGAATGAGAAACCTCGTTTCTTTCCTGTTCATATCCTATACATATCTGTCAAACAGATTTATATGGAACCTTATTCAAATAAGTTCTTGCACTGTTAAACTTATCCGTTGAAGGAATAGTAGCTCAGAGTGACTCGTGATTAGCCTTATCATGTCTAACATGATTCAGTAATCCGTTCGGACACACCGTCTAACTGACGTTCTCGGGAGGAGTCCTCATATGAAAGAATACCGTACTCTTTCAGTATACGAGAAACTTACTTACTGCTAAGTATTTTCCATTACGGTCTTACCGTGACGAAATAATGCTATAGCCGATCTGTTTATGTATTTCGTGTCGAAACTTTAAAGTTTCTGATTTGTGTTCTTCAAAAGAAACACATAACCATAACGCGATGCCACATCCGTTAAGGTCACGAAATATTCATGTTCACATCTAGCCTAGCTAGATATGGGCCCACTTACTTCACCATGAATAGGGCTAACAGATCGGTGGCACTTACACTATTACTAAGCAAATAGTATTTTAGGTACTTTACCTAATAAACTAGATTCGCAGACCTTATTTGAATAGTCAAATCAGTCCTAGTACCCACTCTTCAAAAGTGTGGATATACGAGTCTAATTAAATTGTGTCCTAGACAACAATGCCACAAATAAGTCTCTATTGATCAAATCAATTTGAGCTATTTATTTGTCAATTTATATGTTTGAGATTTTTATTTATATTCAAAATATAAATTCTGTTATTTATATCTAATGTATTTATCTCAGTATCATCTTTATATAATAAAACACTCAGTGTTCTATAATATAAAGGTTTTATCCGCAACGGATTAAACACTGATAAAGAGATAATGTCTCTAGTCAAACTAGTTACATTATAACAGTTCCTAATTCAAGTACATACCCAAAGGGTAGTTCCTAAACTTAGGTATCTACGGTCGAAACAGCGACTTTCGTCCCGTTTCCGATTCGCAGAGCAATCTCAGCTTGAAGTCAGTATCCTGCTCAAAGCAGATTCTGAATATCAATACATATATTTTATGTACCACACTAAGTATTTAAAATCTAATTTCAATACTAGCTGTGAACATAACTAAGACAAACATTTTTAAAGTTAGAGCCTCGCCCTTTCTTTAATTCCTTCGTGTCTTCCATATCCAAATGGTAGTCACTTTGGGATATGTCAATTATCCTTTTCAATATTTTAGGAACCTTAGGCCAAGCCTTGGGTTTTTAGAATATTGAAACGATGTGCACCTCGTGCTACATGCCCAATTGCAAACTTTGACTTTACATGAATAGTCAATTAATTCTCCAAGAATTATAAATTGCAATTTTAATACTTCTTAAATCCAAAATTAGATTTATGACAAGTATATTAAATTAAGCATTAAAGTCATCATCACAAAAATCTTCCAAAGATTTTATGCTCTACTTATCTTGCTTAATTTTGGGCTAAAGGTATAATGAGTTATTTTATCAAATAAAGTAACCTATTATTTATTCCCAATTTGAAAATTAAATCATTTAAAATATTTTAATCCTAGATTATATTTTAAATATCAAACTTTTCAATTTTATCTTGATTACAATAGTCCAACTATTTAATCAACGATTAGTGGTACTTTATATATTATAATGATTATAATAGTCCAACTATATAATCAAATATAATCCAAATTAATTAACCTCAATTACATTGATTACTATAATCCAATTATAAAATCAACTGTAAACTGAAATTAATTAATTCAAATATATTGATTAATATAATCCAATTATATATAATCAAGTATAATACAGTCCAACTGTTTATTAAAACAACAATTTAAATATTAGTCTAACTAATATTTAATCTAATGACGAAATAATTTAAATGAGCGCATATAGCGAGTAATTGAACGAGTATTGCAAATTCAATTCTTGCCTCCCACTATTTTTCGTCGAGCCTCTAACCCTCTGTCGAGTACTCGGGAAACCGTGTTTCCTAGTGGGCTAGGATCCCGTTAAATATCACACAATCTTGACTTTGGCCAACAAATTGTATGATAATTAACTAGGTAGATCTCGAAGATCAATTGGATCTCATCCAACTCCTAGATCCAGTAGGTGGACATCCAAGTCCCAAACATATATCTTATATATGCCTATACATCGAATGTATACCCTAACCTTTTCCTCTGAATCAACTAGGCCTTGGCTTTGGCACAACAAACCTAGTGATCCCAGTCAAGCGCGGACCCATTGACATGGAAGCTTCGTAATCAATGTCAATGGACAAGAAGTGGTCTTGACTTTGGCCAACAAACCACAACTTGGACACGACACCGATATGGAACAAAGCCTCGTGATTAAAACACATCTTTGATGGACAAGGGCTTGACTTTGGCCAACAACCCTGCCAATCTCGGATCTTGAGTAAGAATCACTCAATGGAAGGAAAAACGCATGATATTTAACGAGGGTTTTTCGCGTGCAAATTGGCTACCAATTTAATTATCTTTGTTAAGGTCTCATCATCATACACCCTTAAGCATGCATTCTAAACACATAATAAAGCGAGTATGAAATAAAATAATAATGATATGCGGATGGATATTTTACATTGATCCTAGATCAAATCTCTCACTTTCTCTCTCCCGCTAGCACTTGTATTACTTCTACTTCTACACCGTTACACTACACTTCTAAAGAAACCTCTTTTACATGGAGGGGAATAGGTGAGAAGAGAATACAAAGAAATAGGAGATAAGGCTGGACACGCAGGTCCAATTTAATAAATCAAATTTATTACAATTTCCAAAATCGCCCAACCCGACTAATATCCATCCGATATACATTATTCAAACATCACAACCCATGTATTCATACAAGCATGTTATCAATCAATCAATCAAATTAATTAATCTTGATTATTAGTGATCATCCAATGTTCAAACAAAGATTTGATTTTTGTTCGAGTCAAACTCGTTTTGCGAACACGTACTCAAAGTACAATTTCTACGAATTAAATTAAATTACATAATTAAATCCAATTTAATACGTATTTAATTCTAATTCATTATTTAATTCCAAATTAAATATTACACCTTTATTAACGAACCTTTACGACTTAAATTCCAAATTTAATCGCAACGGGTCTCAAAGCCCGATTAACATCTAATGTTTTATTTAATTAAAGTCCAATGGGCTTTTAATTAATTTCTATAGGCGTGGACTTTTGGTCAACTCGGGTCAAACCGAACAACCAAAATCCAATCCGGGAGTTACCCCATAAGCCTTTAAATTAATTTTGGCCCATTAGGCCCAATTAAATAATTAAGGTCCATTAAGTCATAATTGGACCTTTTGGATTCGGTTTTGGGCCTAATTGGATCCAACCAATTTTGCCTAAACCCAACTTTGTTACAACAAAGCCCAAAAGCCCAATTACAACCTAACAAGCCCAATTTCCAAAATCAAGCCCAAATTAATTAACTTATAAAATTCCAAATTTCACAATTAATTAACCTAAGTGTAATACACAATCAATTACCCAATTAACATTTCTAAAATATCAATTAGCCTAATTAATCATGCACTTTAACAACCAAATAGTGTCCAACACAATTCAATCAAAATCAAACCCAATTAACATGCTTTCAAGTCTCGGCAATTAGGGGTTTTTCAATTCGATTCGGTTTCAATCCAATTGAGTCCACAATCTTAATTTCCAAATCAATTCAATTCATCCAATGAATTAAACAACAAATCACAATGAATTTCATGTCCTTAAAATTCGGCCAAGCCACTTTAAAAGGGAAAAATGTTCCAAATCAAAATTCAATCCAATTGAACTTCAAAACAACATTAACCAATTGTTTTAAGTCATCCAATGATCAAACAAAACAAAATTACCAAGACATTAGGGTTATTCAATTTTCGGCCAAGCCTTCAATTTGGGGAAAATTGAATCCAATCCAATTTCATGAAATTGATCACACACAATCTCAATTAAACATGTTCTAAGCATACTTAAACATCCAATTCAATTAAAACATGCTCAAACACATTTTGCCCAATTTCAAGTTTCATGTTCAACCTAAAGAATTGGGGAAAATTGATCTAATCCAATTTTCTTGAAATTGATCATGCACAACTTCAATTCAACCTCATTCAAGCATAATTCATCAAACAATTCAACCAAATCATGCCTAAATCGAGTTTACCCAAATTAAAGTTTTGACCAAAAATAAGCAAATTGGGGAAAATCAATCCAATCAATTTTTTGTCAAATTGATTACATATAACTCAAATTAGATCATATATAAGCATTCTTAACACAATCAATTTGTCAGAATCAAGCTAAAATCAAAAAGCCCCAAATTTGCTCAAGAACCCTAATTCGGTTTTCATGCATCAATGCTCTAGATACCAATTTTAAAGTGTTCAATCAAAGTCCCAAGGATCACAAAACAATGCATAAAAACACATATGAACACATCAAAGGAGGTGGCGGAATCAACTCACATTGAATTCGGTTTGATGCTATGAAGAACAAGATGCGTTTTTGAGCTCCCTCCAAGCTCGGCAATGGCTTCCAAATGCAGTGGGCTGTGCGGTTTGGACTGGTTTGGTGCTCACCATTTTCGGCCATTGAGACCACCATTGAAGCTCCAAGCTTCAAGCTTCCATGCTCACAAAATGACTTCCCTATCACCTTTGTATCACTCCTAGGTGTGCTAGCACTAAGTTTTGAACAAAATCAAAACTTGTTTCTCATTACTTCTCGGCAGAACCAGAAAACGAGAGAGGAAGAGATGAAAACGGCTTGAAGCCGAGAGAGAAAAGGGAGGGAAAAGAAGACCGTGAGTCTTGCATGTTGGAGAGAGAGAATGACTTAGTTTATATATTTATTTTTTTTAATTCATTTTCCAAAAACAAATAATATATTATAACTATTATCATATATATCAAAAAGTAAAAAAGCAAAGTCTATTAATGCTTTTCTACTTCACACATCATTTCTACTTTACTTTAAGTCACATCACATCACTTTAATAAAGTGACATTTGTCAAGTCACATCACTCAAAGTGACAATTGATTTGACGCATGAGTGATAAACGATTTGACGCTTGATGTGACTTGCGTGCCGCGCTCGAATTCGAAATGCGAATGCGCTCGCAATCACTCTCGGGCTCGGGTTCGCTAATTCCAAATTAACGAATTTTCCGTCGCGTCGTAATTAAATGATTACGCCTAGCGAATTCACTATTCACGTCGCTAACGAATTAATTCTAAATTAATTCGTTCGCCCGAATTAAAATCTAATTTTAATTCCGCGTCGAAATCCAATTTCGATTAATATATCGAATATATTAATTTTATCGATTAATTCCAAATTAATCGTTCTCTCTCTTTAATTAATATTTTATCCCAGATAAAATATCTCCGCAATTAATCCCAGATTAATTTTCTCTCTCATCGAATTAATCCCAGATTAATTCTATCTCTCTCTTCTAATTAATCCCAGATTAATCAAAGTGCGAGTAATACGTCATCGGTGAATCTTCAGGAAGCGACCCATGAGATCTCCGGATATGTTGGCAGTAAATACGATCGTCGGACTGTCCGAACACGTAAGTACCTCGTACTACGTTTATATCGATTTACAAGACAAGGTTGGCTTCTAGCAAAGCGCCATGCCTACCCAATTCTCCAGAAATATTCTTACAGGAATATATAGATCTGTATCAAGCGTAGTATACCGTAGTATTGTGTATATCGGCCCAGTATCGGATAATCACGTGCTAGGGCTGGGGCTGGATAAGTGTCTGCCCCGTCCGAAACACATGTCGGATGTCTGGTAACATAGTCTCTATAATCGGATATACATGACCTGGTCACAATATCCCGATTGGTTGCGCAACACTCAAGAGCACTAGTACCGTATCCTGCGTGACATCATCTCCAATGACTGAAGTGACACTTCCATCTTGACATCACACCCAATACACTACGACTCTCTGATAAACCCAGAAGTGGTGTACACAGAACCGGTAAAGCCCCCCTACCACCAAGACCAAAGTTTATCGATTATCGTAAGTATTAGCGATGCAAGTCTCAGGTTAAGACTATACACACCTACCTCGATTTCGGCCTCCCATAGACACATAGTCATAATACCAATGGGATTCCGAGGGGTCTATCCAGAGCGAAGCTGTTTCCCGTACCATCGGTGAAACACGACCTCCTATCGCACTTGCATAAGTATCCAATACTTATATATATGAGAACTATGCCGTTGTGCCCTCACAAACGCGCACAAGTGCAATACTAGCCTATTCCGCATTATCGATGTCCAGTCTCGATAATACTACGGCTAGGGATATTTAATGATTAAACCTTCGGGGACTGATACTGTCTCATATCATTCTCAGTCCAGGTACTAATCATAGGGACCTCTCTTCATTTATATATCTATGGTGATCTAATCACAAATGATGAGAGTGCAATTTCCTTGTCACATAGTTAATTTGCTACAACAACACAATGATCTGTGCAAATAGTGACGCTATGGGTCATTTTGTCCAACAATATTACTTATTTATGGTAATATTCTTGCTTTTACTCATATTTCGATCTAATTATGATGAGACTGAGAACTAATATGATTTATGATTGTATATATTGAGGCAAAGACCCGAAAATAATATATATGTAGTGGCGCAGTTTACAAGTAATTGTAAATTGTATTGGGAAGTGAACCACTACTAGAAGTATATTATCAAATAAGTTCATGGTCAAGATTTACTAACACGGATCGGTTAGTAAAATCCATTGAGACCGGTACATCACGTATATCGAGACGTGGTCCGATGGTTTGTCCCAATGAACCTGAGCTGGGGAGACTCGTATAGACGTGTAGGTGTGTATATTGATAAACACTGACTGACTCATCGAAGAATTTCCAATAGATGGTACAGGACCAACGTCATAGGATCTTCTCGGGTTGAGTGAGCAATATCCTTCAACTTGAGGTACCACTGTGGATAGATATGAGGTAATCCTCCCACTTGATGGCACCACATCACCGATCTATTAGATGACAGAACTCTCGCCTCCTGTTCATTGGATGTGGACTGATCGTCATGATATCCTGTGCGTATCAAGACATGATTCGTCAGTTTTGTGTACAGAGCATAGGTATTCAATGTGCAATTAGCAATCTGTTAAATCCATGGGCCCGTGGTATACTGTAGAAGTTATTTTTGAGTGTTATTAAGAGATTGCTAATAGAATCGTCGACGGGATTATGCCCATAGAGATTTGATGTTTTTATCTATATCTGTGGGATAATCCGAATACCTATGACAAAGGGATTATACTTATGCGAAGACCTCGACATGTATGGTTCAGAGAGTTTATCTGTGTTCGTCATAATTTACGGGTGGGTAAATTATGGACACAAAATTAGATTTCGTGACGAATATGCCTGAACCTAGAGAGTCTCACTAATGAAATATACTCGTAGAGCACTAGGGCAACTATTATAAATAATATTGATTATTTATAAATCGTTTAACGGTTAAACGAAAAATACATGCTTATAGGTTATCTGGTCGTTTTCTAATTAGTGTGTATTTAGATTAAATACTTGATTTTATTAAATACACATTAATTATTTTCAAATAAAGTATTTGAAATGTGTTTCAAATATATGTATTATGGAATATTTAATGTAAATATAATACATGTATTTTGATATTTGTATTAAGTAATTGTCTAATTATTTAATTGTTAAATAATTAGAATTATTTAATATATTTATCTTTATCATATTATGCTTTTAAATAGATAATTTTGATTGGTGCACATGTATTTTTTTCTCTACATTGTCCTGGGGTGTAATGTTAGCACACGAGAAAAATTATCGGGAGATGATATGGTACAGTGGATAAGACGAAAACAGTGGGTATATAGTGTTGGGGTTTGGGCAAATGGCGCGGCGGAAGCGCTGTTCGGGTGAAATCATAATTTTAAACTTTTTAAATTACCGAATAAATTATTCAATATCCAATTTGAATAATTTATTCATATTTCACCTAAACATATGTATTCGATATCAAATAACGACATAAATGGATAAGGAACATCGCAAACTTTTAACGAAAACGTTTTTCCGCAAAATGTTATAAAATAACGTTTTGACACCACGAAAAAAAAGAACCAACTACCCAATAACACATGAGGGCTGCCCAGGTCAGCCCCAATAGTATTAGGGCAGTTCATGGGCTACCCGAACTGTACAAATTCATTTTGGGGCAGCAGTCACCCGGTTGGCTCAAAGTCACCCGGTAAAGCTTTTTTCACCGTTTTTGCTTACTTCAACTCCGAAATAACTTTCGTAATTGTTCCAAACACCCAAAACACACACATACATTCATATGACATATTTTTCATCACCAATACACAGTATTTCCAGATTTGATCCAGAAGCATAATATATCATTGTTATGCTTAAAATCCAATTTTCCAACATTAATCAAATTAATCTTAAAACCAACCAAAGTCACCACAAATGAACAACACCAAGAACAATTATAGGAATTATAAGAGTGGTCATAACACCCTAGAATGGAAACATATCATCCAATGATTAAATTGAATCATATATACAACAATATCATTCACAAACTACTTCATATCATAAAGTCACTTAACACTTCCAATTCCATCGTCCAAATCCAAAAGCCCCAAATTTATGAAAATAAGAAACCCTAGAATCAAACTAGATAATCAAGAACATGAAACATGCTTTCAAAGCTTAAAATGATTGAAGATTACCTTTAATCTCTAATTTTCCTAAAGCTTTTTCTTGATTTTTCCTTCCTTTTTCTTCCTTGAATCATCAAGTATGATTTGAGAGCTTTTTCTTTGAAGTTTTCGGCCATGGATGTGGTTGGAAGGGAAATGAAAAATTTTTACTTTAAAAAATCCCCATTACCGACTTCCAAGGGTAAAATGGTCATTTTTAGAAAATTAAATCAATTAAATATAATTAAACTTTATGTTAACAAATCAAATTTGCACACCTAAAGTTTAATTAATCATGCCACATATAACAAATTATAATTAAACGTTTATCATAAATAATATGAAAAATGTTTATCATTTAATTATTTAAATATTTAATATTTAAATATCTAAATAATTAACTAATTTAATTATTATTTTATATGTATTTTTATTTACATTAAATAACAAATACATATATTAATGCCATGTGTCAAAATCTCATTTGATAAATAATTAATATGTATCAAATTAAATTTTGTATCAAATACAATTACACAGTAATTATAAATTGACCAAAATCCCCTAAAGCATGTGTTTTCGTTTAACCGATTAAACGATTAGAATTAACTCATTTAATCCAGTGAAGTATTATGAATAATCTGTATCATTAATAATGCGTTGCCCAAGTGCTCAACGAGTACAATTCATATTGTGGGACTCTCTAAGTTTAGGTTTATTCATCACGAAATCCAATTTCGTGTCTATAATTCACCCACTCAAGAATTATGACGACCACAAATAATCTCGTTAAACTATGTAAGTCGAGGTCATTGCATACATATAATCCCTCCGTCACAGGCTATCCATATTATACCTGGGATATAGATAATAACGTCAAATCCTAATGATATAATATAGTCGACTTACAAATTTACGATCTCTAAATAACACTCAGAACTGATTTCTGAAGTTATACAACGGCCATGGATTTACTAGATCGCAAACAAGCTTCCCAATGTCAATTACAAACTATGTTGTAACTGCGCACTACGTTGTAAATCCTAGGTGTTGGGGTTTCGGGCGATAAGCGCAGCGGAAGCGCGGTTCGGGAAAAATCATAATTTAAAACTTTTTCAAATTATCGAATAAATTATTCAATATCTAATATGAATATTTTATTCATATTTCTGTTGGGTTTCTAAGGTCATCCCAAGATCAATTTAAGCATAAGATCATGTGAATACAAGAAGAAGTATTGCGGAAATATACTTACAACGATTGGATGTAGGATGTGTGTAGAACAAATTTTTGCTTTGAGAAGTTCCTCCAAACCCTCTTTGAATGATGAATCCAAGCTCCAAGCTTTGAGATTTGAGATTCCAAGCTTTTGGGATTGGTTTCCCTATCACCTTATATGATTCTTATAGTGTACTAGCACTTAGAAAAATTGCAACAATTCTTTCTCCTCTTCTTGATGAATTCGGCCAAGCCAAAATAGGGAGAGAGTTTGGTGGTTTTGGTGTTAAGGAGAGAGAGCAAGATGGAGTGATTTTGTTGACTTGTTTATTTGATATTCAAAAATCAAAATGATATACCAAAATCTAATATTTGGTAAAAGTCCATCACCTTATCTACTTGAGTGTAAAACAAGTTTCCATCAAATCCTACACTAACTTCCATCACCATAAAGGTAAATGATGGACTAGTGATGTGACTTGATGTGACTTATGGGCCCCACTAGAATTCAAAATCCGAGTGGGTCCGCAAACACTCCCGGGCTCGGGTTCGTTATTCAGAATTAACGAATTTTCCGTTGCGACGTAATTAAATCAAATTTAATTAAATAATTATGCCTAGTAAAATTACTATTCACATCGCTTGCGAATTAATTCTAAATTAATTCGTTCGCCCGAATTAAAATCCAATTTTAATTCCGTTATGAAATCTAATTTTATTTAATATATCGAATATATTATTTTATCAATTAATTCCAAATTAATCGTTCTCTCTCTTCAAATAATATTTTATCCCAGATAAAATCTCTCTGCAATTAATCCTATATTAATTATGTTCGAATCATACGTCATCGGTGAATCTTCGGGAAGCGACCCATGAGATCCCTGGATATGTTGGCAGTAAATCCGGTCGTCGGACTATCCGAACACGTGCGTACCTCGTACCACATTTTTATCGATTTACGAGACATGGTTGGCTTCTAGCAAAGCACTGTGCCTACCCAATTCTCCAGAAATATTCTTAAAGGAATATATAATCTATGTCAGGCGTAGTATACGTAGTATTGCGTATTGCGATCCAGTATCGGATGTCACATGCAAGGCCTGGGGCTGAAATAGTGTTTGTCCCGTACGAAGTATATATTGGATCACAAGCAACTAGTCTCTTTAATCGGATAATCATGACCATGTCATATTATCCCGATGGTTGCAACACATTATAGTACTAGTTCTGTATCCCTGCGTGATCATCATCTCCATATGACTGAAGTGATACTTCCATCTTGACATCACACCCAATACACTACCATTCTCAATAAACCCAGAAGAGGCATACACAGAACCTGTTAAAGTCTCGGAAGACCAAAACCAAAGCGTATTGATTGTCGCAAGTACTAGTGATGCAAGTCTCAGGTTAAGACCAAATACGCCTACCTTGAAGCGGATTCGAATAGACACATAGTCATACTACCAATGGGATTCTGCGGGGTCTATCCAGAGTGAAGCTGTTTCCGTACCGTCGGTAAACACAACCTCCTATCACACTTGCATAAGTTTCTAATACTTAAATATATGAGAACTATGCCGTTACGCTTCCATAACACGCACAAGTACAATACTAGTATATTCCGTATTATCGATGTCTAGTTTCGATAATACTACGACTAGGGATATTTAATGATTAAACCTTTATGGATTGATATTGTCTCATATTTAATAATTCAGAACTAATCATAAGGACTTTTATTATTTATATATTTAAGTAATCAAATTACAAAATGATAAAATGCAATTTCCATTGTCATATAGTTAATTTGTACATAAACCACAATGTCTTTTACAAATAGTGACGCTATGGGTCATAATTGTCCAACAATCTCCCACTTGGCCTATAGCCAGTCACTCAAGCATCAAACACCTGAACTATGTACATGTCGCTCAAACTTTTGCTGAGGAATAGCTTTCGTCAGTGGATCTGTAATGTTGTCCTCTGATGCGACCTTCTCGATCTTCACATCGCCATGATGTATGATCTCACGAATCAGATGGAATCGTCAAAGAACATGCTTGGATCATTGATGAGACCTTGGTTCCTTATCCTGCGCTATAGCCCCGTTATTGTCACAATACAATGGAACGGGCTCAGCTGCTAATGGAACTACTCCTAATCCAATTAGGAATTTACGGATCCAAACTGCCCCTTTTGCTGCTTCAGCTACAGTAATGTACTCTGCTTCTGTTGTTAAATCGGCAACAGTCTCTTGTTTGGAAGATTTCCAGCTTACTGCTCCATTATTCAAACAAAATATGTACCCGGATTGTGACTTACAGTCGTATTTATCAGTTTGGAAACTTGAATCGGTATACCCAGTTACCTCAAGTTCTTCATCTCTATAGATTAAGAAAGCATCCTTAGTTCGTCTAAGATACTTAAGGATATTCTTAACCGCCATCTAGTGACCTTCACCTGGATCGGCCTGATAGCAACTACACATGCTTAAAGCATATGAGACATCAGGTCGCGTACATATCATGGCATACATGATCGATCTGTTGGACAAAATGACCCATAGCGTCACTATTTACACAGATCATTGTGTTGTTGTAGCAAATTAACTATGTGACAAGGAAATTGCACTCTCATCATTTGTGATTAGATCACCATAAATATATATAAATGAAGAGAGGTCCCTATGATTAGTTCCTAGACTGAGAATGATATGAGACAGTATCAGTCCCCGAAGGATTAATCATTAAATATCCCTAGCCGGAGTATTATCGAGACTGGACATCGATAATGCGGAATAGGCTAGTATTGCACTTGTGTGCGTTGTGAGGGCACAACGGCATAGTTCTCATATATATAAGTATTGGATACTTATGCAAGTGCGATAGGAGGTCGTGTTTCACCGATGGTACGGGAAACAGCTTCGCTCTGGATAGACCCTTCGGAATCCCATTGGTATTATGACTATGTGTCTATGGGAGGCCGAAATCAAGGTAGCTGTGTATAGTCTTAACCTGAGACTTACATCGCTAATACTTACGATAATCGATAGACTTTTGTCTTGGTGGTACAGGCTTTAACCGTTCTGCGTACACCACTTCTGGGTTTATCAGAGAGTCGTAGTGTATTGGATGTGATGTCAAGACGGAAGTATCACTCCAGTCATAGTGGAGATGATGTCACGCAGGATACGGTATTAGTGCTCTTAAGTGCTGCGCGGCCATCGGGATATTATGACAAGGTCATGTATATCCGATTATAGAGACTAGTTACCAGACATCCGACATGTGCTCCGTACAGGGCAGACACTTATCCAGCCCTAGGCCTAGCACGTGACTATCTGATACTGGGCCGATATGCACAATACAATGGTATACTACGCTTGATAAAGATCTTAAATATTCTTAGATGAATATGACCGGAGAATTGGGTAGACTTGGTGCTTTGCTAGAAGCCAACCTTGTCTTGTAAATCGGTAAAACGTAGTACTTGGTACTCACGTGTTCGGATAGTCCGATGACCGATTTGACTGCCAACATATCCGGGGATCTCATGGGTCGCTTCCCAAAGATTCACCGATGACGTATGACCCGCACTTATATTAATCTGGGATTAATATGACGAGAGAGAGAATTAATTTGGGATTAATTTCGGAGACACTTTATCTAGGATAAAATATCAATTGAAGAGAGAAACATTGATTTGGAATTAATCGAGGAATTAATATATTTGATATATTAAACGAAATTAGATTTCGACACGGAATTAAAATTAGATTTTAATTCGGTCGAGCGAATTAATTTAGAATTAATTCGTTAGCGACGTGAATAGTGATTTCGCTAGGCGTAATTATTTAGTTCTCGCGCGACGGAAATTTGTTAATTCGGAATTAGCGAAATTGAGCCCGAAAGTGTTTGCGGACACATTCGTATTTTGAAACGAGTGGGACCCGCAAATCACATCGCGAAGTCTCATTACTTGACACGACTAGTTGATGGATGTATCTAGTCACCTTTATGGGATGATACATTGTCTCTATTCTCAATGTAAGTAGGTGAGGCTATTTAATGGATTTTTTTTTTGGAGGGAAAACCTTTCACAGTTTTTGAAGGGTTTTTTAATAAAAAATTTCATTTTGGACAATGATATCTCATCATTGCTTTTTCTTTTTCTTTCTCACGGTTTTTTAAACAAATAAAAGTGAAAAAGAAAATTGAAAAAGGCATTCTCTCCTCTTCTTCTCCTCTCTTCTCTCACGCCATTTCTGGTTTTTGTGAAGCAGTGAACTGCCGAAAATAACAAAAGAAATGGAGGGAAGCAAGTGTGTTTTGTGGCAAAACAAGAGTGCTAGCACACTCCGGGATCATGCCAAGGTGATAAAGGAAGTATACCCATGAGCAGGGAACGTTTTGATGAAGCTTGGAGCTCGTTTTTGATGTTCAAAATGGCCAAAAACAGCAGCCCATTTCAGCCACTGTCACAGTAGTTCACGCCCAACAGTGAGCAGAATTTCAGTTCGTTTTTGTTGCCAAATCATCTCTCAACCGCTCAATGTAAGTATTCCGCACTTCCGTCGTTGTATTCGCTTATGATTCATGCTTGAGTTTTGATCTTGGGACCTATAGAAACTCCAACAATGGCATCAAGAGCTTAGGTTAAAAAGCATGAAAAATGTTAGGGCTAAAATTTGGGCAAACTTGAATTTGAGCATGATAAATTAAATTGGATGGATTTTTATGCTTAATTGTGTTTGAATTGAAGATTGACATGGTCATTTCAAGAAAAATGGATTGGATCTTTTTTCCCCCAAAATTCCACCTTCGCCGAAATTTGATGATTAAATTGTCTTGGGATTTTTTGATTTTTGACAATTGGGTGTTGTTGGAAATCATTTGGGATGATGATTTGATATCGATTGTAGAATCAATTGGATTGAATTCGAATCGGATGTAAAATCCCCAAATTGCCAAGAATGTCATAAAGCTTGAAATTGGGTAAAATTGATTAAGCATGCAATTATGAAATTGGATGATAAAGTATGCTTGAATTGTATTTTAATTGATGATTGGTTGGATCAATTTGATTAAAAATTGTTTGGACCAAATTTCCCCAATTTGAGTATCTTGGCCGAATAGGTATAGTGCCCTAAATGTCTGGAATTTTTGTTTCGTTGATCATTGGATGACTTGAAACGATTAGAAGTGTTGATTTAATGTCGATTGTGTGTTTAATTGGATTGAAACGAATCGGACATAAAATCACTCCCTTGGCCGAGACTTAAAGAGCATGTATATGGGTTTGATTTTAATCAAAATGTGTTGGACATGTGATGATGAAAATGAGCATGATTAATTGTATGAATTGATGTTTTAGAAATGTTAATTTGGGTGATTAATCATGATATGCACTTTAGGTAATTAAATTGCGGAATTGGATTCATGAAATTTAATTATTTAGGCTTAAATTGGATTTGGGCTTCTAATGTTGTAATTGGGCCTATTGGGCTTGATTTTATAAAATTGGGTTTAGGCCAAATGGATTGGATCCAATTGGGCCCAAAACCTTAACCATAAAGCCCAAATGCAACATAATGGACCTTTATGATTTAATTGGGCCTAATGGGCCAAAATTAATTTAAAGGCTTATGGGGTAAATCCCGGATTGGACTTTGGTTGCGGGTTTGACCCGAGTTGACCAAAAGACCACGCCTTAAGAAATTAATTAAAAGCCCATTAGACTTTAATTAAATTAATATTGGATATTAATCGGGCTTTGAGACCCGTAGCGATTAAATTTGGAATTTAAGTCGAAAAAGGTTTATTATTAAAGTGTGTTATTTAATTTGGAATTAAATAGTGAATTTAGAATTAAATACAAATTGAATTGGATTTAATTGTGTAGTTTAATTTAATTCGGGAATTCGTACTTTAAGTACTTATTCGCAAAAACGAGTTTGACTCGAACAAAATCAAATCGTTGTTTGAACATTGGATGATCACATAATTATCAGATTAATTAATTTGATTTGATTGATTGATAGCATGCTTATATGAGTGAATACATGGTTGTGATGCATGAATAATGTATATCGGATGGATATTAGATGGGTGGGGCAATTTTAGAAATTGTTGTAATAAATTCGATTTATTAAATTGGACCTGCGAGTCCAGCCTTATCACCTCTATTCTCTTTGTATTCTCTTTTCATCTATTCCCCTCAATGTAAATGAGGTTTCTTTAGAAGTGTAGTGTAACGGGTAGAAGTAGTACAAGTGCTAGCTTGAGTGAGAAAGGGAGAGATTTGATCTAGGATCAATGTAAAGTATCCATCCGCATATCATTATTATTTATTTTCATACTCGCTTTATTATGTATTTAGAATGCATGTTTAAGGGTGTATGATGATGAGACCTTAACAAAGATAACTAAATTGGTAGCCATTTTGCACGCGAAAAACCCTCGTTAATATCAAGCGTTTATTTTCCTTCCATTGAGTGATTCTTACTCAAGATCCGAGATTGGCAGGGGTTGTTGGCCAAAGTCAAGCCCTTGTCCGTCAAAGATGTGTTTTAATCACGAGGCTTTGTTCCATATCGGTGTCGTGTCCAAGTTGTGGTTTGTTGGCCAAAGTCAAGACCACTTCTTGTCCATTGACATTGATTACGAAGCTTCCATGTCAATGGGTCCGCGCTTGACTGGGATCACTAGGTTTGTTGTGCCAAAGCCAAGGCCTAGTTGATTCAGAGGAAAAAGGTTAGGGTATATATTCGATATATAGGCATATATTAGATATATGTTTGGGACTTGGATGTCCACCTACTGGATCTAGGAGTTGGATGAGATCCAATTGATCTTCGAGATCTACCTAGTTAATTATCATACAATTTGTTGGCCAAAGTCAAGATTGTGTGATATTTAACGGGATCCTAGCCCACTAGGAAACACTGTTTCCCGAGTACTCGACAGAGGGTTAGAGGCTCGACGAAAAAAATAGTGGGAGGCAAGAATTGAATTTGCAATATTCGTTCAATTACTAGCCATACGCGCTCATTCAAATTATTTCGTCGTAATATTAAATGTTAGTTGGACTAATATTTAAATTATTATTTTAATAAACAGTTGGACTGTATTATACTTGATTATATATAATTGGATTATATTAATCAATATATTTGAATTAATTAATTTCAGTTTACAGTTGATTTTATAATTGGATTATAGTAATCAATGTAATTGAGGTTAATAAATTTGGATTATATTTGATTATATAGTTGGACTATTATAATCATTATAATATATATAGTACCACAATCGTTGATTAAATAGTTGGACTATTGTAATCAAGATAAGAAATTGAAAAGTTGGATATTTAAAATATAATCTGGGATTAAAATATTTTAAATGATTTAATTTTCAAATTGGGAATAAATAATAGGTTACTTTATTTGATAAAATAACTTATTATACCTTACGCCCAAAATTAAGCAAAAATAAGTAGAGCATAAAATCTTTGGAAGATTTATGTGATGATGACTTTAATGCTTTTTAATATACTTGTCATAAATCTAATTTTAGATTTAGAAGTATTAAAATTGCAATTTATAATTCTTGGAGAATTAATTGACTATTCTAGAGGAGATAGAGTCAAAGTTTGCAATTGGGCATGTAGCACGAGGTGCACATCGTTTCGATATTCTAAAAACCCAAGGCTTGGCCTAAGGTTCCTAAAATATTGAAAAGGATAATTGACATATACCAAAGTGACTACCATTTGGATATGGAAGACACAAAGGAATTAAAGAAAGGGCGAGGCTCTAACTTTAAAAATGTTTGTCAAAGTTATGTTCACTACTAGTATTGAAATTAGATTTTAAATACTTAGTGTGGTACATAAAATATATGTATTGATGTTCAGAATCTGCTTTGAGCAGGATACTGACTTCAAGCTGAGATTGCTCTGCGAATCGGAAACGGGACGAAAGTCGCTGTTTCGACCGTAGATACCTAAGTTTAGGAACTACCCTTCGGGTATGTACTTAAATTAGGAACTGTTATGATGTAACTAGTTTGACTAGAGACATTATCTCTATATCAGTGTTTAATCCGTTACGGATAAACCTTTATATTATAGAACACTAAGTGTTTTATTATATAAAGATGATACTGAGATAAATACATTAAATATAAATAACAGAATTTATATTTTGAATATAAATTAAATCTCAAACATATAAAATGACAAATAAATAGCTCAAATTGATTTGATCAATAGAG
Source organism: Zanthoxylum bungeanum (assembly GCA_019454045.1). NCBI lineage: Eukaryota > Viridiplantae > Streptophyta > Magnoliopsida > Sapindales > Rutaceae > Zanthoxylum > Zanthoxylum bungeanum. The sequence goes on from SKCR01032881.1 coordinate 89,900, forward strand.
ACTTATTTGTGGCATTGTTGTCTAGGACACAATTTAACGAGACTCGTATATCCACACTTTTGAAGAGTGGGTACTAGGACTGATTTGACTATTCAAATAAGGTCTGCGAATCTAGTTTATTAGGTAAAACACCTAAAACACTATTTACTTGGTAATAGTGTGAAAGCCACCGATCTGTTAGCCCTATTCATGGTGAAAAATGGGCCCATATCTAGCTAGGCTAGATGTGAACATGAATATTTCGTGACCTTAACGGATGTGGCATCACGTTATGGTTATGTGTTTCTTTTGAAGAACACAATTCGAAAACTTTTGAAGTTTCGACACGAAGTAGATAAACAGATCGGCTATAGTATTATTCCGCCACGGTAAGACCGTAATGAAAAATACTTAAGCAGAAAGTTTCATACGTACATGAAAGAGTACGATATTCTTTCAGATGAGGACTCCTCCCGAGACACGTCAGTTTGACGGTGTGTCCGAACTAAAAACTGAATTTTGTTGGACAAGATAAGGTTTATCACGAGTCGCTCTGAGCTATCATTTCCTTCAAACATGATATGTATTAACAGTGCAAAACTTATTTAGAATAAGGTTCCATATAAATCTGTTTGACAGATATCATATAGGATATGAACAGGAAAGAAACAGGGTTTCTCACTCCTATAATTTGGGTATGCCAGGCATAACGTTTGGATGATACCAAACTAAGAACCCAAATTGGATAAGTGCCAATATAGGTTATCCTAAGGGAAACCTTAAGTATAGTACTTATAAATCTCACATGAGAACAATATGATTGTTGCTCACCATGCGGTTTTCCTGAGGAATACCGATATGCAGTGGTCAGTGGGAGGATAGTGATACTCGATGAAAATCGGAGTAATACTATTCAAGGCACGAAGTCCTTAATGGAACACAAATATTTCATCTATGATGAATCTATACCATTAATCTTCAATACACAAGAACTTCGTAGATCGGATAGAGTCAGAAAACAACCTAGGGTATGGGTTTCTGATCTAACCTCATAAAGATGTCAATCTTATGAAGGTATATCCAACCGACTACGTTTTGAGGAAGAGATACGAGGTATCGACTCCCTATTATGGCAAAGTGCCATGAGTCCGAAATGGATTCCATGTATAACAACTATTTTGGATACTAGTTGTTGTACCACAAGGCTTGTGCCTATTGGTACGTAAACGTCTTCAAGGAAGACATACATGGAAGGCAACATACCAACGTACAAAGCTGGGCTTTAGACGGAAAGGTATCGTTGTCAACATTGTGTTAATAACGGTTCAACCTTTTAACTGTTGCCATGGTAAATCCATTTTGAAAATGCTTGTTGATAACTGTGTATTTCATTTATGAAATGTGTCAGATACAGATCAAAATCGCTTTCCAGAAAAGGAAACCTTTTGGAGGATGTTTACAACATCCTGACGATTTTGTATAACCAACAAACGAGGTTTGCGGTTATTCAATCCATGTTTGGATTGAAGCAAGCATAAGGTTCTTGGAACTGTCGTTTTGAAATAATCATAATGATTTATGATTTGACTCAAAACGAAATAATTCTTGTGTATATAAGGAGGTTAGTGGGAGAGGGCACTGACAATGAAATTCCCATAAAACAATTGGTGAAAGCTTGGCTTTCATGGATATTCTTTCAATAGAAATTCTCCGTAGAATTCTGGGGAGTAACAACCTTTATTCAAGGAATAAAGATCTACTGGGATAGATTTGGAGTTGTTAACATTCTCTGGGAAATTGTGCATTTAAAATGTACTTGATAGGGTGTCTCATACGCTTCGAGCATATGGAGTCACGATCAGGTCAATCCAAGTGATAGTCACTGGATTGAAATTGAGAACATCTGTTAGTATCTCAAAGAACTAAAGATGCTATCTTAATCTATGGAGAAGGAGAACTTGAAGTGACTGGGATCACTGCTGCAAGTTTCCAAACAGTTAAATACTGCGGTACTATAAAGTTTGAATAACGGGACAGTGAGCTGGAAATCTTCTGAGCAAGATACTGTTGCCGAATAAACAACAAATGCGGATTATTGCTGCACCTGAGGCAGCAATAGAAGCCATTTGGATCGAAAATAAGTCTAATTAGATTAGATATAGTTCTTTTAGCAGCTGAGCTAGGCGTCAGCACAGGCTAAGGAATTAAAGGTCTCATCGACGATCCAGATATATACTTCTATATCATCTGATTCGTTCGGATTGTACATCGTGGCGATGTAATGATCGTGTAAATCGCGTCAGACGATAATTAAACAAATCCGCTGACGAAAACCTTTCCTCAGCAATTTGATCGAACCGTACATAGTTCGGGTGTGGGACACTTGAGTGACTGGCTATGTGCCAAGTGGAAGATTGTTGGACAAAATAACCCATAGCGTCACTATTTGCACAGATCATTGTGTTGTTGTAGCAAATTAACTATGTGACAAGGACATTGCACTATCATCATTTGTGATTAGATCACCATAAATATATATAAATGAAGAGAGGTCCCTATGATTAGTTCCTGGACTGAGAATGATATGAGACAGTATCAGTCCCCGAAGGATTAATCATTAAATATCCCTAGCCGGAGTATTATCGAGACTGGACATCGGTAATGCGGAATAGGGTAGTATTGCACTTGTGTGCGTTGTGAGGGCACAACGGCATAGTTCTCATATATATAAGTATTGGATACTTATGCAAGTGCGATAGGAGGTCGTGTTTCACCGATGGTACGGGAAACAGCTTCGCTCTGGATAGACCCTTCGGAATCCCATTGGTATTATGACTATGTGTCTATGGGAGGCCGAAATCAAGGTAGGTGTGTATAGTCTTAACCTGAGACTTACATCGCTAATACTTACGATAATCGATAGACTTTTGTCTTGGTGGTACAGGCTTTAACCGGTTCTGCGTACACCACTTCTGGGTTTATCAGAGAGTCGTAGTGTATTGGATGTGATGTCAAGACGGAATTATCACTCCAGTCATAGTGGAGATGATGTCACGCAGGATACGGTATTAGTGCTCTTAAGTGCTGCGCGGCCATCGGGATATTATGACAAGGTCATGTATATCCGATTATAGAGACTAGTTACCAGACATCCGACATGTGCTTCGTACAGGGCAGACACTTATCCAGCCCTAGGCCTAGCACGTGATTATCCGATACTGGGCCGATATGCACAATACAATGGTATACTACGCTTGATACAGATCTTAAATATTCTTAGATGAATATGACCGGAGAATTGGGTAGACTTGGTGCTTGCTAGAAGCCAACCTTGTCTTGTAAATCGGTAAAACGTAGTACTTGGTACTCACGTGTTCGGATAGTCCGATGACCGATTTGACTGCCAACATATCCGGGGATCTCATGGGTCGCTTCCCAAAGATTCACTGATGACGTATGACTCGCACTTATATTAATCTGGGATTAATATAACGAGAGAGAGAATTAATCTGGGATTAATTTCGGAGACACTTTATCTAGGATAAAATATCAATTGAAGAGAGAGAAACATTGATTTGGAATTAATCGAGGAATTAATATATTTGATATATTAAACGAAATTAGATTTCGACGCGGAATTAAAATTAGATTTTAATTCGGGTGAGCGAATTAATTTAGAATTAATTCGTTAGCGACGTGAATAGTGATTTCGCTAGGCGTATTATTTAGTTCTCGTCGCGACGGAAATTCGTTAATTCAGAATTAGCGAAATTGAGCCCGAAAGTGTTTGCGGACACATTCGTATTTTGAAACGAGTGGGACCCGCAAATCACATCGCGAAGTCTCATTACTTGACACGACTAGTTGATGGATGTATCTAGTTACCTTTATGGGATGATACATTGTCTCTATTCTCAATGTAAGTAGGTGAGGCTATTTAATGGATTTTTTTTTTGGAGGGAAAACCTTTCACGGTTTTTGAAGGGTTTTTTAATAAAAAAATTCATTTTGGACAATGATATCTCATCATTGCTTTTTCTTTTTCTTTCTCACGGTTTTTGAAACAAATAAAAGTGAAAAAGAAAATTGAAAAAGGCACTCTCTCCTCTTCTTCTCCTCTCTTCTCTCACGCCATTTCTGGTTTTTGTGAAGCAGTGAACTGCCGAAAATAACAAAAGAAATGGATGGAAGCAAGTGTGTTTTGTGGCAAAACAAGAGTGCTAGCACACTCCGGGATCATGCCAAGGTGATAAGGGAAGTATACCCATGAGCAGGGAACGTTTTGATGAAGCTTGGAGCTCGTTTTTGATGTTCAAAATGGCCAAAAATAGCAGCCCATTTCAGCCACTGTCACAGCAGTTCACGCCCAACAGTGAGCAGAATTTCATTCGTTTTTGTTGCCAAATCGTCTCTCAACCGCTCGATGTAAGTATTATGCACTTCCGTCGTTGTATTCGCTTATGATTCATGCTTGAGTTTTGATCTTGGGACCTATAGAAACTCCAACACGATCCGACTGCCGAGGCGAACGGTATCAGACTCATGTTGTCTCTCTCATATTGAGTTTTAGGACAAATGTCCTTAGATAGAGTGACGCCATGTGACACTGGCAACAGTCCTCTCTTGGACAGATCCATGTTGAATCTCTTCAACACTTTGTCAATGTACGTGCTCTGGGAGAGTCCAAGCATCTTTCTATATCTATTCCGGTAGATCTTTATTCCTAGAATAAAGGCTGCTTCTCACAGATCCTTCATAGAGAATTTTAATGAAAGCCAAGCTTTCACCGATTGTAGCATGGGAATGTCATTGCCAATAAGCAATACATCATCGATATAAAGGACAATAAATGTCAGTACACTCCCACAAACCTTCTTATATACACAATGATCATCCTCGTTTTGAAAGAAAGTATATTCTTTTATGATCTCATCAAAACGTTGGTTCCAAGAACGCGATGTTTGCTTCAATCCATAAATGGATCGATTTAACTTACAAAACTTGTTTGCAAGTCTTGGTACGAAAAAACCGTCAGGCTGTTGCATATAAACATCCTCCAAAAGGTTTCCGTTAAGGAAAGCGATTTTGACATCCATCTGCCATATCTCGTAATCGAAATATGCAGCAATAGCAAGCATAATCTGAATGGATTTAATCATGGCAACGGGTGAAAAAGTTCCGTCGTAATTGACACCACGTCTTTAACGATACCCTTTCACTACAAGCCTAGCTTTGTACGTTTGTATGTTGCCATCCATGTCAGTCTTCTTCTTGAAGACCCATTTGCAACCAATAGGCTTTACGCCTTCTAGTGTATCAACCAGTGTCCAAACTTGGTTGGTGTACATGGAATCCATTTCGGACTTCATGGCCTCTTGCCATAAAGCATAATCGATATCTTGTATCGCTTCCTCATACGTAGCCGGCTCGTTATCCTCAATAAGATTGATATCCACATGAGGTGAGATCAGAAACCCATACCTCTCAGGTTATTTTCTGACTCTCTCCGACCTACGTGGTTCTTGTGTATTCGAAGATTATGGTACAGTCTCATCCTTGATTGACTGTTCATGTTCCATTAAAGATTCTGTGCCAGGAACAGTATTACTCCGATTTTCATCGAGTTCTACTTTCCTCCCACTAACCACTGCATTTAGGAATTCCTTCTCAAGGAAAACCACATGTAGAGTAATAAATACTTTGTTCTCTTGTGGGTGATAGAATTAATATCCTTTGGTTTCCCTATGATATCCTACAAATAGGCATTTATCCGATTTGGGTTCTAGTTTGGTACCTTCCAAACATTTGACGTATGCCCAGCAACCCCAAATCTTCAGGAATGAGAAACTCGGTTTCTTTCCTGTCCATATTTCATACGGAGTCTGTTGAACATACTTTGACGGAACCTTATTCAAAATAAGTATTGCACTGTTCAATGCATATCCCCATAAGGAAATAGGTAGCATGTGTGACTCATAATAGACCTTACCATGTCTAACAAAGTTCGGTTTCTCCGTTCGAACACACCGTTTAAATGCGGTGCTCCTGGAGGAGTCCACTGTGAAAGAATACCATATTCTTTCAAGTAATCAAGAAACTCATTGCTTAAGTATTCGCCACCACGGTCCGACCGTAATGTCTTAATACTTTTTCCGGTCTGTTTTTCTACTTCGTGTTGAAACTCTTTGAATTTCTCAAAGGTTTCCGACTTGTGTCTCATAAGATACACATAACCATAACGCGATGCATCATCCGTAAAGGTTACGAAGTATTCATATCCACCTCTAGCCTGGCTAGACATGGGCCCACATACGTCACTATGAACGAGGGCTAATAGTTCGGTGGCACGTGCACATTTACTGCTAAAAGGTGATTTAGGCATTTTGCCTAATAAACAAGATTCGCAGACGTCATATGAATTTGGATCAAATCCGTCCAAGTACATACTCTTCGAAAGTGTGGATATGCAAGTCTTGTTGATGTGTCTCATACGACAATGCCACATATAAGTTTCATATTTGTTACTTAATTTAAGCCTTTTGTTTGTTACATTATAGGTTTGAGATTGAATTATATTCAAAATATAAATACCATTATTTACATCAGCATTGCAAATCTCCATATCATTTTTATACATAAAACACCCAGTGTTTCTAAATACAAAAGTATACCCACATTGGGCTAACATAGATACAGAAATAATATTCCTAGTCAAACTAGGTACATAATAACAGTCTGAAAGTTTAAGTACATGCCCCGATGGCAGTTCCAAAACAAAAGTGCCAACGGCCAAAACGGCGACTCGTGTCCCATTTCCAACGCGGAGGTCAATCTCTCATGAGGTTTGTCTCCTGCTAATTTACAGATCATGCACATTAGTACTTATATGAGTACCACAACCAGAATCAAAAATCCAATTTTTAAAACTAGTAGTATACATGTTTATTTCTATAACAAACATATCTGAAGCGAGTGCCTTGCTCGCTTTGATTTCCTTCATGTGTGCCTTGTACTCGCGGCAGTCACGCTTCCAGTGACCTCGCTTGCCGCACTGCAGACATACATCTCGGGATTTGTCCTTACCCTTCCTAGAAGGTTTTGATGATTTTGCATTGCCTTTCTTCTTCTTCTTCTTATTTACACCACCAGTCGCCTTAGGCCAAGCCCTCGAAGACTGAGATGTTGAAGTGAAATGTGTTTGGTTTGGTTCTCTGAGCGCCAATCCGGATCGTACTTATGTCCGATTCATGAATACGAGTAAAACTTTTTTCCATAATATTACTAATTTAAATGGTAGCACCTCTTGTCTTTTATATATATATTCAATCTAATTTCGATTAGATTGAAACTAAATCTGGTTTAGTGATATGTATATATATTAGACAAAGACCCCAAGATTTACAACGTAGTGCATAGTTACAACATAGTTTGTAATTGACATTGGGAAGTGTCACTATAAGTTGTATATCCTTAAATTAAGTTTCTGGTCAAGATTTACTGACACGGGTCGGTTAGTAAAATCCTCTGAGACCAGTACATGTCATATATCGGACTTGGTCCGATGGTTTATCCCAATGAACCATGAGTCTTGGGAGAATCGTATAGACGTGTAGGTGTTTATTTGATAAACATTGAACGACCCACCGAAGATTTCATAATATATGGTACACCAACGTCAATAGGAATCTTCTCGGGTTGAGTAGCATAATGATTCTTTGACTTGAGATACCACTGTGGATATATGAGTTATCCTCCACAGTTAGATGGCAGTCACATCGCCGATCTATTTAGATCAGACATCCTCTTGTTCGTTGGGTGTGGACTCATGCTAATGATATTCTATGAGTATCAAGAAAGGATCCGTCAGTTCTGTGTACAGAGCATAGGTAGTCCATTTGTGATTAGCAATCTGTTAAATCTATGGCCATAGTATACTTCGGAAGTGAGTTCTAAATGTTATTTAAAGATTGCTAATTGATACGTCTGATTATTCCTATGGAGATTTGACATTTATATCTATATCTCTGGGATAATCTGGATACCTATGACGGAGGGATTATACGTATGTAGTGACCTCGACCTGTATGATTCAACGAGTTTATCCGTGGTTGTCATAATTTACGGATGGGTAAATTATGGACACGAAATTGGATTTCGTGACGGATATGTCTTAATCTAGATAGTCTCACTAATGAGATATACTCGTAGAGCACTAGGGCAATAGTTATGAATAATACTGATTATTTATAACTCGTTTAATGGTTAAACGAAATATACATGCAATCGGGACTTGATCGTCATTCCTGAATTAATGTGTATTTGTATTTAATATTTGATATTATTAAATACACATTAATTAAATATCAAATTGTGATATTTAACATTTATCATTAATATATTATTTGAGATATTTAATGTAAATATAATACATATATTTGAGATATTTATATTTATTATTTAATTATTTAATTGGTAAATAATTAATTAATTAATATTACAAATATCTTAAAGTAATGATTTATGCTTTATGATGGCTTGTTTCCATTGGCCCATTTGTAAATTTACTTTATTATATATTTGTTATATATTATTAAAGTAAAATGTTGGCTAATCAAATTTGAAAAAAATTAGAATAGTTGTTATTTTTATTTTGTTTTGTGATAATCGGCCATAATACAAAAAGAGAGCAAAATTGTTTTGTTTTCAAGTTGGTTTTTCCAGTGAGCAAAAGAACGTGAGCTTGAGAAACCAAAATTGCAAAAAAAAAAAACTGAGTTTTCCAGCAAGTGACTTATGTGAGTTTGAGAAACCAAAATTGCAAAATGAGTAGAGATAGTTGAAGAGAAAAATCAAAGAGAAAAGTTTAAGGATTTTTTGAAATTTTGTAAGTAATTCTCATTTTCTTTCAAGATAGATATTGTTTCTATTTATCTTATCTTCAATTGTGTTCCTAAGATTAATGTCTCTACTCTCTAGTTGTAATTAAATTTGTTGGAAGCTTGTTGGATGTGATTAGCATGTATAATTAATTTATAAAGCTAATTAGTGTAATTAAGCTTAATAAATTGATTAAAAATTAATGTTGCCATTCTATAGTTGCTTAGCCATTCATAAATGACCTAGAATTGTTCTTGGGTAATTTCATAATGGTGAGACTTGATTGGTGTGGTAATTGATGGATTAAAGTGTTGAATTAATTCAATTTAATGTAAATTGTGTAATTGGACTAATTTATGAAATTAGGATTCTAAACCTATTCCAATTTTGGGGCTTTTCATATATATGATATAATTTGATGTATATTTGATGTATGTCAAATTTGGGATTGATTGGATTTGATCTTGATGTGTTTTGAACCAATTGGGCCAAATTGTAATTAATTGAAAAAACTGGCCAGTTTCGTAAATTCTGAAAAATCTGGACTGTTTCGGTAAAATCTGAAAAATTTCTGGATTTCATTATAAATTCATGTATTTGACATGTATGAATTATTTTGGGTTGATTTGGAATCAATTAAATATGATTTTAAATATTTAAGGACCAAAATAATTAATTTGCAAAACTTTGGGGTCATTTGGTAATTATGAGAAATCTGATTTCTTGGGTTGAAATTTCAGAATTTAAAATTGGTTAATTAAATAAATATGTTTATTTAATTGTTCCATGAAAAGTTTTTTGAAATCGAAAAATTCAATTTTTCACGTTCCGCTGCGTCAACCCGTAATTCCATTTAAAAACCCCAACAAAATGGTATCAGAGCGAGTCTGATTCTGGACGCCCGATATATGGTTACGCCTTTAAAATTCAACATTTACTTTAATCTTGACTTTTAGCATGCATGTAATTACTTAATTTGATTAAATAAAGTAATCACATTTTTAGTAGAAAATCCCCATTTAAATAAGGTTTTAAGAAAGTGACTAGTATTAGGAATACTTGTTTCTTCGTCCGCCTTGTCAATACATATGTAAATATTTTCCTGATGTTATGGCTGTAACGGGCCAAAGCTGTGCAGTTATGGTTGAAGGTAGTTCATTTGCGCCGGTAGAACTTATATGATAAGAGATAAATTTAAGTGATAGTGGAAATTCTGAATGCCAAGCAAAGCTGTCAGAACTACATCGGTAGCTTGAGTTATCATTGACAAGTTTAACCTTGATACGCCTCCTTGTGAACGTGCCAAAGCTGTCATAACGAGAAACGATCAGGACCAAACCCAGGAGTCACAGTGAGTGTGATTGACAATGAGTTGTCTACCTAATGAATATACGTAGGCGAGAACGTGTCAAAGCTGTGAGTCGAAATATATTCATAGGGCCCACTTCCCACTATGGAATTCAATTTATTATTGAATTCTCGTTTCCGTCAGGGGATTACGGTCTTACGTAAAGTAGTGGGAGGCACTGCTACGTTAAAAATCCTTAACTAATTGACCGGCGTAAACAACACGTATAACGCAAGCGCACGTATCGTTCAAGTAGTATAAAAATATCGATCCCACGAGGACTTAATATCTAATCTATTAATTTTATGAGGTCAAATGATTACTAGTATCTAACAGGTTGTTTGATTGATTTGAAATGGTGACGATTCTAAATTTAAAAACAAGTAAATAACATTGTTCGAAAGTATATTTTATGAAAATTAATATTAAAAACTATCTAGGGTTGTGATTTCTTCCAATATCATTTTAAAGATGAAGTGGTTATCTTAAAGTTGGGTAATATATTGATTTATTAACCTGGAACACTAAATTATGTGTAAGCCTCTGTCGATGGTCAGACACAAATACCCAGTTAACCCAATTGAACCATATGTCTATGTCAACCAAATTATTTGGATTCATTAAGTTTAAGTTCCAATTATGGCTACCCCCGCCCGACAGGTATATTCCTATCCTGTAAGGAAATCTATTAAAGGGTTATCTATCCTCAAGGAAGATCGTGGGCTATTGAGTCTAAGGTCTTAAACTTAAAATCCCCATGTCTAGTTCATTTTAAGTTACCTAATCAATTTATTAATGGCCAGTTAATAAAAAGCATTAAGATTAAGACTCAATAAATAAATCTTTAAATTACCCAACCTATAATCTAACCCTTATAAAACAGTGATATTGAAATTCATCACAACCCCAGATAACTGGCTTAGTTACGACACATATTTACGGGTAGTAAAAACTTAAATAAAATAAAAGACATAAAGTAAATTGCTGAAAATTAAATTCTGAAGAGTAAATTGCTGAAAAGTAAATAAAGTAAAAGTAAAAGTAAAAGTAAAAGTAAAAAAAAATTAAAAATAAATTACTGAAAGTAAATTGTTGAAATTAAATAAAGTAAAAGTATAATAAAAGAGAATGCTGGGGTTAGAGGATCAACTTTTATTACTACTATTTTAGATATCTCCCTTAATATAATATATAACTTTGCGTGATAATTACTAACCAGCCATATAGGCGGTATCCTGATTAAGTCAAATTAATAATTAATTACCAACCGACCAACCAGGCGGTATCCATATTAAGTCAGGTTTTAAAACCAATTTATAATTAATTACCAACCGACCAATATAGCGGTATCCCTTTTTAAGTCAGGTTTTAAATAGTTTTTATATTATAATTAAGGGAGATTAATCTAAATAGTAATAATAAAAGCTTTACCTTTCACCCCAGCAAAGGAGAATTACCTCCTCATTGCTTGAAAAATAAAAACTGCAAAAGTAAAGAAAGAAAATGTTGTGCGTAAAAGTAAATTGCGGAAAGTAAAAACTGAAAAGTAAAGAAAAGAAAGTGCGAAAGTGAAAATTAATTACTAAAAACTGTAAATAACTAAACTAGATACAATCTTCTTATTTATTCATTAAGAATTTCAAAGAAGAAAGTATGAATATTACAAATGAAATGGCTTGGTATTTATAGGCAAAATTTTGCCACCATCAAATCATCAATCAATTTCTCCACAAATCCATTATTAATTTCTCCACTAATTACTCCACCAAATCCATAATTGCTCCACTAATTGCTTATCTTGTTTGGTGTGATTTGATAATTTTTATTAATTATTAATTAATTAATATTTTGCTTTGAAAATGATTGATAATGACTTTTAATAATTACACTCCACACACTTCTGGATGGTTCATCAATTTCGGTCATGAAATCATCCGAATTCGAAAATAGTTTATCTTTGAAAGTTGTAGAACTTTGAGTCTTCTTTAATCTGGCACTTGAATCAGCTCAATCCGATATCTGAGTAAACAGTTATGCCCAAAATACGACAGATGCACAAAATTGGAATTCCAAAACTGCACTTCGTCAAAACGCCCTTTCAAGTTTCCAATCTCCAAAATTAAAATATCAAGTCCAATAATTGCCTTTATTTGACCCATATTTCATCCTAAATGATTTCATTAAGACCCGATATTAATTTATCTGCAAAATAAACTAAAATATATCAAAACGTTCATCAAACCCGAGAAACTAAACAAAAAATTAAGTAAAAGGGGCGGTAAATATGATATATTTTCGCTCATCACACCCCCAAACCTAACATTTTGCTAGTCCTCGAGCAAAACAACAAAATAAAATACAAGAAACAAATAAAATTAAACTAAGCCACTTTCGTAGGGATCACGGTTGCATTTAGCGTATGCAACAAGCTTTAAACCCCTATGTGTCCCTAGTGGACGAGTGTAGTCTCGTGAGGGCTTACAGCAACGAACCCACAAACGTTTTACAAAAGTAAAAAGATAATAAAACTAATGCACAAAAAAAGCAAAAAGAGAATAAAGAAGTTAGTGACTAATCATGTGAAACTTTTACTCCAAGTTACTAGTTGTTTTGTTTCATTCTAAATTACCGAATAGGTAAATTCTCCGATTATTTTTACCATTCTCCATATACACAGCCAACAAAATATTAATCAACTCATTTTTGCCCACAAAAGTCATAAGTGCAGTTGATAAGAGAGTAATATTTTTGTCCTAAAATTCTATCTGATTTCACACCTTTTTGTAGCAATGGAATAATTTTCTCATTTTTCTGAATTTTTTTCTTTTTTTTTTTCTATTTTTTATTTATATACAATATCTTTCATCTATGTAACGAGTGTTGGGTCGGTAACTCCCAAACCATTGGCTTTAGGGCACCAGGTGTTAAGACACCCCTACGGACTTAATTACTCAGATTTCAGATATATATATTTTTGCAGCATCTTTGATCCATGTAACGAGCTTTGGGCCAGTGACTCCCAACCAGTTGGTTTTAGGGCACTAGATGTTAAAACACCCTTACAGACTTAATACTCGGATCTCAGATTTTTTATTTTATTTTTTTTTTACTCCATTGCTTTTTGAGATGCTTCCTCCAATTAAACTAGAGCACTGAATATTACAAACTTTTCAATTTTAGCTCATGTCTGTATGTACTATATATGTTGATAATATCTGCTAACTGCACATATGAAGATTCCTTTTAGTCCGTTTTATGGAGAATTCAAAAATTAAATAATTCAAAATGAAATAAACAAAAATTAACTTGTTTCGAATTAGGTTTGAGATACGTCTCAGGAGTGGAAACTCCTTACTCAGCTATCTCTTACCAATTTCACCTTTTTAGTCAAATAAAAACACAAAATATTTTTGTAATTTTTGAAAATTTTTCAATTTTTTTGTATTTTTCGAAAAATTTGAAGTAAAAATAAAAACAACATACAAACTAAAAACAAGGTACTAATCAACTAATTTCCTCCCCCAAACCTAAATGAGACATTGTCCCCAATGTCTAAACAGTAATAGGAAGAGTTAAGAAGGTCTTACCTGGTTAGCTGAAATCTACAGGAAATTAAAGGTTAAGATCCAGATTAATTCGACGCCTCTTACCACGATCGTCCCCAGACCAATTTATCTTTGAAATGATAGGGTCAACTTGTGGTTCATAGGCTATGAGTTGGTCTATTAGATCCGGAGCAGTTCTGGCAGTGAAGAGGAGTTCTTTCATAGGTTTTGACACGAACCCATTTCTCCGAGCATCATCAAGAAACACACAAAGAAAATCATAAAATCCATCAACGTTAAGCAGTCCAAGCGGTTTCTGGTGTATGTTCAGGTTCGCCCAAGATAGAACTATAAAAATTTCCTCCAATGTGCCCAAGCCACCTGGCAAATCGATAAAAGCATCAGCACGGTTAATCATTTCTACCAGTCGTTCAGACATACCTGGCACGATCAGTTCCTCTCCGTTTGATGAACCAATAAGATTTTCCTCTGCCAAAGGTTTTGGGATGATTCCCAAAACATGACTGCCTCCTTCCTGTACAGCCTTTGAAACGATCCCCATAAGTCCAAGATTTCCTCCGCCATATATTAAGTGCATATTCCTTGCAGCTAAGACTCGACCCAATTCCTTGCTGCTTCTATGTATTGTGGCTTAGTACCAACACTACTACCGCAAAACACGCAGATGTTTTCAACGCGTCTTCTTGAAGTGGCTTCCATATTTTTTTTTGTATTTCTTTTCAACTCTGGATGCCTTCAAAAGTGCAATGACGGGCTGAATTTAAGTACCTGAAAAAGGGTGAGTAATAATAGCACTAGTATCTTCCAAAGGACGATTAGTAACAAAATAGTAAAATAGATCGTGATATGGTCAAAAAGGTTGGATCCTATCTAAGAAAATAAAAGAAAACAACAAAACAAATCACAATTATTAAGAAAAGACAAAGAGATTAATATTTACAAGAAAAGTAACGGCTTGATTGACGTCTATGCGTCAGGGATAAGCTTCCCATCCAATTTTCTTATAAATTGGCAAACAGGGTCTTTTTGAGTCAGATTCCCGAGACTTAACATTTGTCTTTCCTTTTGAATTGTGTATGTAATTTGCGAATGGCTATGTGAACATATCCACTGGGATGCGTCTCAAGAGTTAAAGATATATCATCTAAAGACTCCTTACTCAAGCCATCCCTAATGAAGTTAATTTTATCTTCGCGATTATCAGACACCATTCCTAAAGAACGACAACGATTGTTGCAATTAAATCGTGCACATTTGAAACAACACCCATTTGCTTAGCTCTACGTTTCTTTGCATAGGTGCTTCTTCCAAAACCAGGCAGATGTGAAATAAAAGAGTCAGAAGACTCACCTGCCAATCGGACTCGTGCTTCAATTACCCAACGAATGTCATTAGGAATACCTTTGATCATCAGTAGTCTCATCCGTTCCAAGCGAGCTTTGTAAACTTTCATCAGAGATTTTTGAGGGAGAGAAGGAAATTGCTTGTGAAGATTTGCGAGAGCTTCTTCCATCGTGAAATGACTAAACCTGCAAAAAACTAAACACACCAAATTAAATCACATCAAATCACAATATATACAAAAATTGCATGGGTTGCCTCCCTGCTAGCGCTAAGTTTAAAGTCGTCAGCCAGACTTGACTTCTCGAACGTTAAGCTGGATCTGAAAGTGTAACACTTTCTTTTTGTCGCTCAAATGATTCTCCCCAGTAGTGCTTGACACGTTTGTTTTTAACCTTGAAAGTTTTTTTAGCGTCAGGATCATGTATCTCAACGGCTCTATTGGGTAAAACTTTGGTGATCACAAATGGACCTGACCACCGTGATTTTAGCTTCCATGGGAAGAATTTCACCCTTGATTTGTTTAACATTACCTTCTGCCCTGGTTCCAGTTGTATGCGCACTAACTTCTCATCATGTCTTTTCTTGCCCTTTTCTTTGTACAATTTGGCATCTTCAAAAGGCTGATTGTGAAATTCCTCCAATTCATTGAGCTGGTGGAATGCCATACCCGGCAAAGCCTGCTATTGATGCTGATGATAATGTGGGCCTCGCCCCTAGAGTGCCATACCCGGCAAAACTGATGCTGATAATAATATGGGCTTCGCCCTATGATTCATTCCTGGATTCATTCTAAAACTTTGACAGCATGGGCCTCGGCCCTAGGATTCATTCTCGGGAACTGTTGGCAATGTGGGCCTCAACCCTGGGATTCATTCCAAAACTCTGACGGTGTGGGCCTCGACCCTGGGATTCATTTTAAAACTCTGCTGATGTGGGCCTCGGCCCTGGGATTCATTCTCGGATTCATTCCAAACCTCTGCTGATGTGGGCCTCGACCCTGGGATTTATTCCCGAAACTGATGATGCTATGTTGTTGTTTCTGGTGGGCTTGTCTTTGCCGTTTTCTCTTTTTCTTCTTTTGAGACCTGTGAATATAAAACAAAACAAACACAAAAAGGGAATGCAAAATATGTTACGTGTATGCATGCATGCATGAATGAATTTCCTATTCCGTTGGGTTAGGTCTTCCACCAGTTCTCCAGGTGATTGCTCAGTCTTCTCTCTGGTCTCATGACTCAATATCTTGTTTTTTCCTTTATTCGCGGAGTGGTAGACTGGTCGTCCCCAATCTTGATTTATCTTTCTGTTCTCCACTGTTTGCACTTGGTCAAGATGAACCACATGGTGGGGCCTTCCATATCATACTATATCACATGCTACGAAATAGTCCCAATAGTTACACATATTAATGCCCTCAAAGTGCTGGATAATATGACCCATAGCGTCACTATTTGCACAGATCATTGTTTGTTGTAGCAAATTAACTATGTGACAAGGAAATTGCACTCTCATCATTTGTGATTAGATCACCTAAGATATATAAATGAAGAGAGGTCCCTATGACTAGTTCCTGGATTGAGAATGATATGAGACAGTATCAGTCCACGAAGGATTAATCATTAAATTTCCCTAGCCGGAGTATTATCGAGACTGGACATCGATAATGCGGAATAGGCTAGTATTGCACTTGTGTGCGTTGTGAGGGCACAACGACATAGTTCTTATATATATAAGTATTGGATACTTATGCAAGTGCGATAGGAGGTCGTGTTTCACCGATGGTACGGGAAACAGCTTCGCTCTGGATAGACCCCTCGGAATCCCATTGGTATTATGAATATGTGTCTATGGGAGGCAGAAATCAAGGTAGGTGTGTATAGTCTTAACCTGAGACTTACATCGCTAATGCTTACGACAATCGTATACTTAGTTGAGGTCGTCTAGGACTCTAACCGGTTCTGTGTACGCCAATGCCGGGTATATTGAGAATCGTAGTGTATTGGATGTGATGTCAAGACGGAAGTATCACTCCAGTCATAGTGGAGATGATGTCACGCAGGATACGGTATTAGTGCTCTTAAGTGCTGCGCGGCCATCAGGATATTATGACAAGGTCATGTATATCCGATTATAGAGACTATTACCAGACATCCGACATGTGCTTCGTACGGGGCAGACACTTATCCAGCCCCAGGCCTAGCACGTGACTATCCGATACTGGGCCGATATACACAATACTTGGTATACTACGCTTGATACATATCTTAATATTCTTAGATGGATATGTCCGGAGAATTGGGTAGACTTGGTGATTTGCTAGGAGTCGACCTTGTCTCGTAAATCGGTAGAACGTAGTACTTGGTACGTACGTGATTCGGATACTCCGACGACCGTATTTACTGCCAACTTATCCGGAGATCTCATGGGTCGCTTCCCGATAATCCACCGATGACGCACAACTCGCACTCTTGAATAATCTGGGATTATATAGAAGAGAGAGAGAATTAATCTAGAATTAATTACGGAGATATTTTATTTAGGATAAAATATCATCTAGAGAGAGATAACGATTAATTTGGAATTAATCGGTAAATTAATATATTCGATATATTAAACGAAATCAGATTTCGACGCGGAATTAAAATTAGATTTTAATTCGGGCGAACGAATTAATTTGGAATTAATTCGTTAGCGACGTGAATAGTGAATTCGCTAGGCGTAATCATCTAATTACGACGCAACGGAAAAAATTGTTAATTTGGAATTAGCGAACCCGAGCCCGAGTGTGATTGCGAGCGCATTCGTATTTCGAATTCGAGTGCGACAACGCAAGTCACACATCAAGCGTCAAATCATTCGTCACATCAAGCGTCAAATCAAAGTCACTTTGAGTGATGTGATTGATTGATGTGATTGATTGAATGAAAGATGTGACTAGATGTGAGTTAGTGGAGTGGTTGGAATGTTGGTAAATGAATTGATTTTAGAAATCATTAAATGATTTTCACCATTGACTTTGGAAAATTAATTGGTAATCATTAATATATTTTGGAAAATATATAAACCAACATTTTACACTTTTCTAATCAATTAATCACATTTCTTCTCTCTCATTTTGCTCTCTCTCCTCACGCCCTTGGAGGGATTTTTCTGCTTCTGTTCTTGGCAGTGAACTGCCATGGAAGTGGAGCAAAGAGGGAAGCAAGAGTTGGGTTTTCATGGTGAAAAATCCAAGTGCTAGCACACTACGAGTCTTGCGAAGGTGGTAGGGAGGTTCGACCATGAGCCGGGATCCGTCCGACGAAGCTAGGAGCTCCGTTTCGCATCTCAAATTTCTGTTTTTGGAGACAGTGGACTGCTGCAGTTCATGCGCCAAGGCAGTGCGTTTTTGGCCTTCAATCGTCTCCAAATCGACTCAACCGATCGATGTGAGTATTCCGCTACCTCCGTTGGTGTATTCACGCATGTTTTCATGACTTGTATGATCTTGGGACCTAGATTTAAACCATCAATGGTATCAGAGCCTTAGGTTCAAGCATGAAAATGTAGGGCTTAAAATTTGGGTAAATGTTTGTTGAGCATGATTTGAATAAATTGATTGTTTAAGTATGCTTATAACATGTCTAATTGCATTTTGGTTGGACCAATTTGTTGAAAATTGATTTGGAATAATTTTCCCCAAAATATTGATGTTGGCCGAATATGATGATGATTTTGGTAATTTGGAATTTTTTGATTTTGATTCATTGGATGAGTTAGAATCATATAGGATAATGTTAATTTGAATCAATTGGATTGGATTTGGAATTGAACATAAAATCCCCAAATGTAATCACCTTGGCCGAATGTACTTAAGCCTTTAATGTCTTGGATTTTTGATTTTATGAACATTGGATGTGTATGAAATCATTCGGGAAGTTAATACGTTGTCGATTGTGTAATTAATCGGATTGAATTCAAATCGGACAAAATAACCTTCCTGGCCGAGACTTAGAAGCATGTAATATGGGTTTGATTTTCATTAATATTTGGACATGTAATGATAATAAAAACATGATTAATTGGACTAATTTGATGTTTTGGAAATGTTGATTTAGGTGATTAATCATATAATACACTTTAGGTAATTAAATTGCTAAATGGATTTATGTGATTTAATTATTTGAGGCCTTAAATTGGATTGGGCTATTAATAATGTTGTAATTGGGCCTATTGGGCTTGATTTATCAAGTTGGGTTTAGGCCAATGGATTGGATCCAATTGGGCCCAAAACCTTAACCATAAAGCCCAAATGCAACTAATGAACCTTTAAAGTTCAATTGGGTCTAATGGGCCAAGATTGATTTATGGGCTTATGGGGAAATCCCGGATTGGACTTTGGTTATCGGTTTGACCCGAGTTGACCAAAAGACCACGCCTTAAGAAATCAATTAAAAGCCCATTGGACTTTAGTTGAATTGACGTTGGACGTTAATCGGGCTTTGAGACCCGTAGCGATTAAATTTGGAATTTAAGTCGTAAAAGGTTCATTAAATAAAAGTGTAATATTAATTTGGAATTGATTAGTGAATTAGTATTAAATACATGTTAAATTGGATTTAATGATGTAGTTTAATTTAATTCAATAATTCGTACTTTAAGTACTT